>QEOT01005076.1:38645-60920 GCA_003123785.1 Pterocarya stenoptera | reverse complement strand
ATTTATTGTATAAATGTTATAATACTCACTTCATGCATTTATCTCTTTCTCAACTAAGATTTTCAAGTTCGCATAAATGAAGACAAGAAGCAAGCATCTTGGTGGTATTGGATTCAGTAGTGTGGAAATTTAATAAACAAAGAAAGCTTATAGTTCTTGCATTAATCTACCATTTTCGTGGTAAAGTCTAAAGCTATCACACCCAAAAAAAATGCGATTCCACTAATCTTTTATATTTCTTTTTTTGGGAGGTGAGAAGTCTATTAGAAAAAGAAGAATCAATAGACTTCTCTCTCTCTCATGCCAAAAAAAAAAAAAAAAACGATTCCACTAATCGGGGGGTTAGTAGGCCGTAGGAAGCTTAGAAGAAGAATCAATAGACTTCTCTCTCTCTCTCTTGCTAGTATTAAAAGTGCATGGCTTGGGAAGCAAGAAAAGAATGCGTTTCTAGAAATACAATGTGAAATCGCGAAGGGCACTATGATTATGCATTGTTATAAAATTAAGGCTCTTATTCATTTTGACGAAGAATTGATCATTTGTATTAGGTTCTCGATCGAGTTGGTATTCAGATTCCATCATCTTCAAAACCAACACCTACTTTTGCTCTTTTATTTTGGAACTGCACTTCACTTCTCTTTCTAATTTCTTTCTTTTCCATTTTTACCAATGATTCTAACTACAACCACCACCCCTAAGCAACTTCTTTTTTGTATGAAACCAATTTCTCGTTCAAATTTCAATCTCAGCACAAGAAAAAGAAAAGAGAATAGTAGTAGTAGTTGTTGTTTTCTCTAATGTGAACACAAACAAAAGACGAAATGTCCACGTATTTTCCATAAGGTTTAGGATTAGATAAATTTCGTTTTTGTTCGTAAAAAACTCTATCTCTCTCTCTCTCTCTCTCTCTCTCTCTCTCTCTCTCTCTCTATGCATACCCTTCCCCATTGGTTCTTTCTCCTCCTTTTCCCCTACAAAATGCTTTTTATGTTTTTTCATTACTTTTTAATGAGATTATTGACTTGATACTTTTGTGCTGCAACTTCTGAATAAATCCTATGATCATTTAGAAGTTAGTGATCAATATTAAACTTATTAATGGTGACATGTTTCACTTAAACTAACAGATGCTGGTTGGAAGGAATTTTCTTTTTGAGTGCTTGTTGTGAGGCAATTGTGGTGTAAGCATCAATCAAAATGGCTGAATTACTATGTTAAGGACGTGTTTCATAGCTTCTCACACACGATCACCTGCAATCAAAGAGGAAAGAGGCTTGGGATTCATGGGAATACCTCCAATGCCTAAATCAGTGAAGGTAATGGGATCTCTCTAGCAATTCATTCAGATGGGTTCATAATCTTACATGGATTATATAAATAAAGCTCACGATGCTTCCTGTTAATACGTGATAACTATTTTACCCGTTATTTGAAATTCAAGCCTTCAGGATATTGAGCCTTAACTTATCTTTGAATGAGCCGATAGCTCTTTTATCCCGAAGTTCTAGGCGATTGTTCCTCTAGCACTAGCCAGAATATGCTTGGATTGGGGTAGGCCTTGGATCAACTAGATTATCGGGTCATGCTGTAGCCCAAGCACATGATACAACCCAACAGGCCCTTGGGAGAGGATTAAGCCCCTTCCAGTTATCCTGCGAAGTCTCATGATGCGTAGCATGATGGGACTATAATTATGGCATCGTTTTGTCGTTTGGGTTTTTCTTCATTTCATGCCCTATTGTCAGAACGTTGCTTTGCCTTCGCGCCCTTTCACGTATCCCGCTTAACTATTATGGTTATTTATCATTTTCAGGCATCCCTTTTTTCCCACCTCTTTTCTTTGGCATTCCTTTTCCTTTTTCGAGCGCTTTGCTTCTGTGCATTGTCTCTCAGTTTCCCTTATGATCCATGGCTTCTTCAACAGGTAAACCTTCATCTTCTTCCCATGGAGTCGAGTCTTCACGACCCCACTACCTTCCCCCTCGCTTGGAAGAGGTGGCGGCTAACCCTACTGTTGGAAAGGGGCTGATCCTCACTCGATTTTTTAGGGCCATCGAGGGTCCTTTCCAGTCTTCCATAATAATAAGCTTTTACGAGTTAAAGAAATTTCTTTTGAGCAATAAATGGTAGATTTAGAGTGATTGATACACCGACCCGACCAACTCTCATACTTATGAAGCATAGATAAAATCTCCCTTAGGGCTTTAGAGCTACCATTAGAAAAAAACCCAACATCATCAGCATAGATAAGATGAGAAATTATGGGCATACCTCAGGCCTAAGAGAATTGACCAAATTTTCGATCCTCCACACTTTGCTTGATCAATCTAAAGAGAATTTCTTCAAGTATAATAAACAGATAGGGAGAAAGGGGATCACCCTGACGTAATCTCCGGCCACCTTGAAAAAAACCTTTAATTGTGACATTCATCATAATAGAATACCAAGGAGTTGAGATGCACGTTCTGATAAGAGCACAAAAATTAGAGGAAAATCCAAAACAGCAAAGAACCTCCAAAAGAAAAAGCCAATCCACTTGATCATAAGCATAAGCTTTAGCCATATCCAATTTAATCATGATATTACCACCATGGGCCTTCTTGTTAATGGAGTGGACCATTTCCTGCGTGATACTAATTTTTCAAAGATGCCTCTCCCCGGAATGGAAGCACCTTGTTACCATGATATCATTCATGAGAGGAGACCTATCAAACGATTAACAATGAGTATGGAGCATATTTTATAGAAAACCGAGCAGAGGCTGATAGGCCTAAACTTATCAAACCCAAAAGGTGTATCAACCTTTGGAATTAAGACAAGAAAAGATGCAGTAAAAAATCTTGGAAGCTGCTTAGAATTAAAAAAAAAATCAGAAATGGCTTCCAAGATATCCTCTTTCACAATCTCCCAACAACTTTTGAAAAAACCAGAACCAAAACCATCAGGCCCCGGGGAGCTATTAGAAGGAATAGAAGATAGAGCAAAGAAGGCTTCATTCATAGAAGGCACCACACACAGCATCGAGTTATCAAAATCAAAAATAATATGAGAGATAAGAGTTGATAAATCAGGTAACAATCTAGTCGGCGTGCCCTGCAAAAAATTAGAAAAGAAATCCACAACCCCCTGATGAATACTCTCCAGCAAATTGAAGACCATACCATTCAAAGATCTCATTTCCACCACTCTTTTACGACGATTATTAGCAAGGCAGACATGAAAAAACTTCATGTTACGATCACCATCCATATGCCATTTTAACTTAGACATTTGAGCCAATCTAGTATCTTCACAACGGAGCCAATCCTCCAATTCCACAGAAGAGACCATAAGATCCCTCTCCATAGCTTCATCCCAGTTTTGCTAAAGCTTCTTTTCAAGCTCCTCAATTTGCTGCTCAAGAGAATTATGCATATTAGTATAACCGAAAACCTTTTTATTCCATTCACGCAAGGCGACCTTAGTGTTCTTCAATTTAAAAACCAATTTAGTAAGACCATGACCACCAACAGGAGCAGACCACGCCTGGTGAACACACAACAAAAATTGCGGATGATCCACCCACATTTGTTGAAAATGAAAAGACGAAGGGCCATAAGAGAAAGGATCCATCTTGAACTCTATAACCATAGGAGAGTGATCAAACGTGGTGCGCGGAAGATACGAACAAACTGCATTAGCAAAATAAGCAAGCAAAGAGAAATCCATAAAATCCAATCTAACTTCACCCAAGATCGAGCAAGACTCGATTGTCCATTACACCAAGAAAAATTTCTGCGCTTAGACTTCATTTCAACCAAACCACCTTGGTGGACCCAGGTATTAAAATCCACCATCACCGCATTAGATCGAGGTGCACCACCCCATCTCTCCAAATTATTCCTGATTATATTAAAATCCCCAGCAAAAAGACAAGGCTCCGATCCCATAGCCGGGGAACTAAGATCCTCCCACAAACTTTTCCTCTCATACATACTACACTTAGCATAGATAATATTACACAAAAAATGATAGGACCCCATGTTAACAAGAAGAGAAACAAACTGAAAATTAGTCTGCACCACTTGAATATCAAGAGTATTGGCCCAAAAAATCTAAATTTTACCACCATCAGCTACAATCAAAGTAAAGGAATCAAAGTGTAAATAATGTTGCAAACAGATGGCTTTGTCCAAAGTTTGAAATGGTTCCAAAATCGCAACCATCTTAGGCTTAAACTTACAAACTAAATTCTTTAGTCTACGAAGAAAGGAACCGATGCCACGGGCATTCCAAACAATTATAGAGTTACTCATAAAGACAAGGTAGAGGGACGGGTAATGACCTGACTCGAACTTCTAACTTTCTCAAATTTTTTCTTTTGATATTTTTTCTTAACCGTTTTACCTTCAGATTCTGAATGATAATCCTTGAACTGAGGGAGCACTTCTGGAGGGATGTCCGGGTCAGGCTTGGAAGCAATATCTTCAAGTTATTGTCTAGATTTTCATGTAGAGTCTCCACTGCTAAACAGATTTCATCTTCCTCCAGAGCAATATTAGGAGCTTCCTCCAGAATGGAGGAGATGGCTCTTCTACATTAAAAGAAAAAATGTTGATATGGTTCAAAAGAGTACCTGCCTCCTCACTTGGAGCTAGCACCCCTCCATCATCATGAACCTCCGTGAGATTAACCCCCTGGGCAGGGGATGGGGAGGCATTGGAAGGTTGTTCCGGAACAACAACTGGTTCGGCAGTCTCTGTTCTAGAAGGAATAACCATGGGGTTGTTCACCTCACCACCCTGTGTATTACCAAAACTAGTGCCACCATGTTCTGGTTCTACTTTCTTACTACCACTGTTTTGCTCCTTTCCGACAAGAAAAAGAGTACTTGCCTCCTCACTTGGCGCAAGCGCCCCTCCATCATCATGAACATTGACCTCCGTGGGACTGGAAGATAGTTCATGAATAACAACTGGTTCGGCAATCTCTGTTTCAAGAGGAATAACCACGGGGTTGTTCATCTCACCACCCTGAGTATTACCCGAACTAGTGCCACCATGTTCTGGTTCTACTTTCTTACCACCATGGTTTTGCTCCATTCCAACACGACATGTCTTTGAATTATGACCCTGAATTTTGTATTTTCCACAGTACACAAGCAACGTCTCATAGAGGACCTCTTTTTTACGACTCGTAGACAGACCAGGAACACCAATCCAAAAATAAGAAATCGGCTCCTTGTCTGCATCCATCTCCAAGCAAAGTCTAGCTCCATCGGTCCTGGTCGTACAACTCGTGGGGTTGTCCCTGCGAATAAACCAGCCAATAAGAGCAGTGAATATCCGAAGGAAAGATTCTTGATAATAGTTGGGAGGTAATCCTGGGAGCAAAATCCACATGGGTACATTAGAAGGTTCGTGCTCCTCATTGAATTTTGGAGACCAGTGAAAAGCACAGTAAGCCATTCCATTCACTTTACAGGACTCACGGGACAGAGCTTTCACGAAGTCAGCTTCCGTAGCCAACCGAACGAAAACGTTGCCTGGCAATTTCATAGAGGAAACCACCGGAGTGGAAGACATGCCCCAACAGCTAGAGATAAGAGCACGTATAGCGTCCAAAGAGGGCCTTTGTCGAAGGAACTTGATCATTATGGAGAAACGAAATGGCTCCGCCGATCAGGTGATTTCTTCTTTGGAGAACTGGAAAAAAATCTCACCGTTCATGACTTTAGGTGCACGAGGGGCTACGAAAATTTCAGGAAGGGGTTGCGGAACCGCAGCAGCCGTTTCGGCAAAGGAGTGACGGCCAAAAGCATGGCCATCCACGCCTGCCATGCAACCTCAACGAAACAGAGGCCGAACGGAGAAAGGAACCTATGAAACCCTAGCAAAGCACGTAAGGGGCAGTTTCAGAAATATTAATTATCTCTTGCCTTCTTTTCATGCATCTGAATATATTTTTAGAATGTGAGTTTAAGTGACAAGAAGTAACTCTCCTATCCCTACGGGACTGAGGCGTTACAATTAGTATCAGAGCCAGGTTTGAGATTCTGCATTCTATAATAAGGTGTTTGACTACATTTAACGTTTTAGAGTTTTGTACGCACCCGGATATGATTGTGAAGATATTTGGTTTGAGCATTTGTAGACCCATGGTAGGTGGCCTATGAAATCTAAGGTTTAGTGTCGTAGATTTTGAGAAATAATTTTTATGACATTTGAGGTTTTAGATTCAGTAGGCTTATTATGTAGACTTTAGAAAATGATTTATATAAGATTTAAGGTTTAGATTTTGAAGGAATACATAAGCTTAATCGAAAGCCAGGTTTGAGGTTTAACAGACTATAATATATGAGGTTTTGAATATTTGTGGGCTAGGAAGTTGATTCAGATTGGAGGTATGGAAATTTGAGGACTAAGAGATTATATGTGGAAATTTAAGGTTTGAGATCCTGCAAATTTTATAGATTCAGTTTTTTTGGAAATTTGAGGTTTAGAGATGCTGCATATTTTTTTTAAAGTGATTTGGATGAGATTAAAGGTCGTAGAATTTTTCAGGCTCTAGGATATGATTTTTTATCATACGTAAGGTTTTAGTACTTATGGACCTATGGAATGTGTCCCACAAAATTTGAGGATTTTGATTTTGCATATTTTAAGGATATGATATTTTATAACATTTAAGATTTTAGTTCCAGTAGTCGTAATTCTATGGAATGGTTAGATGGGAGGTTTAGTTAATTTCAGATGTACGAGTGAGATACAATGTGTTTAGGACTATAAGTTGTCAGAGTGCGCAACGGAAGCATGATTTCTTGTAATATAATGGTTTGAGAGTTTATTTTTCCTTTAGTATGAAGTTATTATATTATGTGGAGAACTTGAAATTTATTATTAGGTTTTTAATTACATTCTTGAGGTTTAGATTCTAAGGACGTGCGTAATTTTTTAAGCGATGTTAGTTCGACATAATTATTGAGGATTAAATTAGGCGTGGAAACAGTTTACGTTAGGCACAGCAAATTTCGAGGATGAAATTTTTATAAGGGAGGAAGTTGTAACACACTGGCCCGCCAAGAAGCACAGCCCATTTAACGATGCCATTTCGTTAAGTTTTTTTTCCCTCAACGGTTTCCTCTCCCTTTTGTCTTCCCCAACACTTTCTCCCCCATGTTCTCTCCACTGATCCCAACTTCCCCACATCTCCTCAATCCGTTTTTCACCCCTCAACTTCTCTCTCATTAGATCACTCTCACCTTTTTGCCTCTCCCTTGCGCGCCCTCCCCAGTAGTTTTCCCTTCCAGATATCCTTTTCCCCATACGCCCCTTCAATGCCATTTCAGGTTCTCAAATAAATTTCACAGATGCTCTCGCTCTCTTCCCGTCATGTAAGTATCGCCGCCACTATCAGCGCCAACATTGGCTCCTCTTCTTGTCGCCGCCTCCACCTCCTCTTCAACAAGCACAACAACATGCTACAGTGTGACAAGCCCAGTACCATGACCTCCACTCAATCACCGTCGTCAGAGAACCATCATGCACTGTTGCAGCATCCCAACACGCCCAGCTACTCAGTCTCTATCGCATGAGAGTGAGATGAAGAAGTCCAGTTTAAGTCACAACACCTCCATCGCCTGGGTTTACCACATGCCAGCCTCGGTTTGAAGGAGAACCAGTCCAAGACACACCATCACCACTCAATTGCACCACCACAAAAAAAGGCTATGTTTCCCCCACACAAAAACAAAGCACCATTCCTTTCCATCTAACACGACTCCTCCGCAAGCTTCTCAACCCCTCCATCCATGGTTGCACCACTGTGCACGACCTCCACCCCTCACAGTAAGCCTCTATCGCTTTCACTGTGTCTTCCTCTCACGACTCTTTCTCTCGGTCTCTCTCTCTCTTTCTCTCTCTCTCTCTGAGCTCTTCAGCCGCGCCGTGCACCATCAACCTAGCCAACCACCGCTTCCATCGTGAGTCCAGAATTTATCGCATGGTTTTGTCTTTCTCCAGTATTCCATTTGCATTTTCATAAGGAAGTATTTCTATTTCTGGTTTTTGGTTCCAACCTACAGATTTGTTGAATAGTATAAATAAGCCACTTCTAATACTTTCTCATATAGCATTTGTAAAGCATAGTAAAGAAATTGTTTTAAGTATATTTATATTACTACATCTAGTTTATAAGTCAGTATGCTTTCTGGCCATTTGATGTTTATTTTGATAATGAGTTTGATTTATTTGAGATGTTTCATGTAAGTCATGTTTAGCATGAAATTATCATTTTATGTAGATAGTATTTAAAGATCTAAAATTTTATTTATATAGTAATAATTGTTATAACTATTTTCAGTAGTAAATTAATAATAAGATTCTAAATGCCTCAACTGTCTCCGATGGGATAACCCCCGAGATGCCCTTTGTTTTTCCAAACATATCCCCTACTAGTGGAAGTAAGGTGTGTCAATACCTTCCTCACCCTTTAGTATCTCACCCGCAAGGGGTGGTGAATCCTTTCCGACCTTTCTAATGGATAAACCTTTCGCCGACCCTTCTCAGGAATCACTTGCTTGGGAGGATGACACAGTGATCCCACCTAATAAGGTAGCAGGAACATCTACTCAAGCGAATACAAGTACTTCACCTCCAGTTTCCTCTAATCCTTCCCTGGCTCCAACTATGCATGTCCAGGACAAAACTACCCGGGAAGGTGTTGCTGGCATGTCTTTCAGGATTCTCGATGTTCAGAACTCGTCGGGTTCTCACCCAGGTGGTTCTTCTTCTCGCCTAGGTGGTTCTTCTTGAGCTTCACATTCACTTCACACTAAGAAGAGGCTTTTCATTCCACTGTTCACAACCTTCACAACATCCTTTCACCCATAAGTTCCTTTTTTTTAATGATTTTATTTTCCTTACCCCGCTACTTTTGACTTGGTTGGGTTCTCAGGGAGTTGACCGATTGGTGGCTGCATTGGTTAGGGACCGCTTGGAGCTGGAGGAGGAAAACCAATCCATGCAATCTTTTATTGGCAGTGCTCATGGTGTTGTTGTCGCCATACGAACCGAGAAGGAAAGGATGGCTGAAGAATTATCCCAATTCAAATCCTACTCTCATAAACTTGAGGTTGAGGTTGCTTCCTTGTGCGATTAGGTTGACTCGCTTAGATCGGAGGTGGCGAGCTCCTTAGAAGAAACCAACAGGTACCAACGTGAAGCAAAAGCCAGTGAAGCTAAACAGGATAGTCTGATCACTCGCCTTAATTAGATGGAGAAAGAGATTGAGGAACTTAAGAAGCGAAAGCTGATTACGCTGCT
This sequence comes from Pterocarya stenoptera, assembly GCA_003123785.1. Lineage (NCBI taxonomy): Eukaryota > Viridiplantae > Streptophyta > Magnoliopsida > Fagales > Juglandaceae > Pterocarya > Pterocarya stenoptera. The sequence continues at coordinate 51,618 of QEOT01005076.1, read as the reverse complement.
TGCTTGCTAAACTCAGAAGAAGGGCGTAGGGAAGTAAATACCCGACTAAGTATAGCTAAGGGCGAGAAAGCCAAGGCAGAATAGGATTTGGTAGTGGTGAAGAAAGAGCTTAAGAAACATGATCGCCATTACTTACAACATAACCAAATCTTGAAGTCCCATAAAAAACAGCTATCTGGGTTGAAATCATGGGTGACCGAACTGAAGGTCGAGTTAGCTCATTCCTAAGGTAAGGTTGCTCGTATTCTTCCTCAACTCAATGTTGCATACACCGTTTGAGGCCAAGCCTAGGATCTTGGGTTCAAGCTCGAGATTAAAGAGTTTCGAGAGTTCTTACTTAATCATCCTAAGGCAAATCTTCGCACCTTAGACTGGAAGTCAATACGAGCCAGTTCTGCTACTTACCATGTCTTTGATTCCTTCCGGAGAGACACCATGCCTAAGGCCTTTCCCCTCCTCTCTGCTCTTAAAAATTTTAACTTTTTGCGTTTAGAAGAAATTTGTATATGTTGGACTCAAAAATGTGTATGTTCTGAAGAACTGTTTTGATACTAACAATGTGTTTTGTTGTTTTGATGTTGCGTTGTACTTTTGGTTCCATGGTTATTGGCTTGCATTTTTTTCCTTCGGGTAATTTTGGCCAAAAGAGTGTGGCGAGAGTGTCTTGACCGCATAACACTAGCGAAAGGTGTAACAGACGAATTTCTCGACCATGTAACCTTGGCAAAAGATGAAGCAAGAGAGCCCCTCGACCATGTAACCTTGGCGAGAAGAGTGTGGCGAGAGAGTGCCTCGGCCGCGTAACTCTAGCAAAAGGTGTAACGAGAGAGTTCCTCGACTATGTAACATTGGCGAAAGGTGTAGTGGGAGAGTGCCTCGACTGCATAACTCGAGCGAGAGGTGTAACAGGAGAGTTCATCAATCGTGTAACCTTAATGAAAGGTGTAGCCAGAAAGTCCTTCGACTATGTAACCTTGGTGAAAAGAGTGTGGCGGGAGAGTTCTTCAACCATATAACTCTAGCAAAAGGAGTAACGAAAGAGTTCCTCGACTGTGTAACCTTGGCGAAAGGTGTAGTGGAAAAGTCCCTCAATCGCTTAACCTTGGCGAAAAGAGTGTGGCGAGAGAGTGCCTCAACAGCGTAACTCTAGCAAGAGGTGTTACGGAATAGTGTCTCAACTGTGTAACCTTGGCGAATGGTGAAGCAAAAAAGTCTCTCGACCGCATAACCTTGTTGAGAAGAGTGTGGCGGGAGAGTGCCTCGACTGCGTATCTCTAGCGAGGGATGTAACGGGAGAGTTCCTTATCTGTGCAACCTTGGCGAAAGATGTAGCAGGAGAGTCCCTCGACCGCGTAATCTTGGCGAGAAGAGTAACGGGAGAGTTTCTCGACCGTGTAACCTTGGTGAAAGGTGTAGTAGGAGAGTCTCTCAACCACATAACCTTGGCGAGAAGAGTGCGGCGGGAGAGTGCCTCGACCGCATAACTCTGGTGAGAGGTGTAACGGGAGAGTTCCTTGACCATGTAACCTTGGCAAAACGTGTAGCGAGAGAATCTCTCGACCGCGTAACCTTGGCAAAAAGAGTGTGGCGGAAGACTACCTGGACCATGTAACTCTAGCTAGAGGTATAACGAAAGAGTTCCTTGATCGTGTAATCTTGGCGAAAGGTGTAGTGGGAGAGTCCATCAACTGTGTAACCTTGGCGAGAAGAGTGTGGTGGAAGAGTGCCTCAACTGTGTAACTCAAGTGAGAGGTGTAATGGAAGAATTCATCGATCGTGTAACCTTGGCGAAAGGTGTAGCAAGAAAGTCCCTCGACTGCATAACCTTGGTGAGAAGAGTGTGGCGGGAGAGTTCCTCACTGTGTAACTCTAGCAAGAGGTGTAATGGGAGAGTTCCTCGACCTCGACCGTGTAACCTTGGCGAAAGGTGTAGTGGGAGAGTCCATCGACCGCATAATCTTGGAGAGCAGAGCGTGGTAGGAGAATGCCTCGACTGCATAACTCTGGCGAGAGGTGTAATGGGAGAGTTCCTCGCCGTGTAAAATTGGCAAAAGATGTAGTGAGAGAGTCGCTCGACCGCATAACCTTGGTGAGAAGAGTGTGACGGGAGAGTGCCTCGACCGTGTAACTCTTGCAAGAGGTGTAACGGGAGAGTTTCTCGACCGTATAGCCTTGGCTTGATCATATAACGTTGGCGAAAGGTATAGCAGGAGAGTCCCTCGACCACGTAACCGTGGCAACAAGAGTGTTGACAAGGAAACTAATCATAAGTTTAAACGTAATCTCTTCTTAAATGCTCAGCATTCTAGGGATGGGGTAGTTCACATCCCATGGTGTCTTTAAGGTGATAAGCTCCATGACAATGACCGGCTACCACAACGTATGGCATTTCCCATCACGGCCCTAGCTTCCCCTTTTCTCTTTTAGTTACTCTGGTCTCCAATAGGACTAGGTCACCTACCTTGAAGGACCTTGGTCTCACCCTTTTGTTGAAGTATTGCTCCATCTTCCTTTTTCAGGCTGCCATTCTTTGTTAGCATTTGCCCTCACTTCATCTAGTAGGTCCAAATTTTCTTCCAGCTTTTCATCATTCGCGCCGACATCGAATCCTTTCCTCCTGTGGCTTGGCAACCTTACTTCCACCGGTATCATTGCTTTGCTCCCATACCCCAAGGCGAAGGGTATATCGCCCGTTGAGAATTTTAGTGTTGTCATGTACACCCATAAGACTCCCCATGATCCTCACCATGCTTAGTCTTCAACTCGCAAGGACTCCCCATAAGACTCCCCATGATCTTGTATGCCCATAAGTCTTCAACTCACAAAAACTCCCCATGATCCTAGCCACGCCTAGTCTCTTTTACCTTATCTTAATTATGCACACTAGAATAGTGTACATGATTGTTGCTATGTCACCCTATGTGAGTTTCTCACCTTCCTTTGTGTTGGCCTCTCCTCGCCTTCTATCCTCCTTCTCGATCTCTTTTTGGGCCCCCTTCGACACACACTCATCCTTTTGTTCCGATCTAGCAGTTAAGGTGTTGACAAAATTCTCGTAAAGTGAAGGGGGTCTTCCTAGCGAACTTGGCCATAAAAGGACTCCTTGGCCAAATGTCCCCAAACAGAGCAACCAACATGATCTTTTCATCTTGGTTATCAGCTATCAGTCTCTCCTTATTGAACCGTGCCAGATATGCTTTCAAGTTTTCCTCTTTCCTTTGCTTTACAATGAATAGGTATGTTGTCGGCCTCCTTCACCTTTGATTGGCCATAAACTGGGTTAAGAATTTTTTGCCCAGCTCTTCAAAGTTGTTTATGGATCCCAACCGCAATGCCCCAAACCACCCTCAGGTCATTCCGTTCAAAATCGAAGGGAAAGCCCGACATGCAATCTCTCTGGGAAACCCATGGAGCATGAGTTTTGAAAGTTTCCAAATACTCCATTAGGTCTTTAGATCCGTCCTACATATCTTTCAATAGGACTTTGCACTTTGGTGGCAATGGTACTGTAAGGGAGGGGCCCATCCCAGAAGGGCCCAAGCCCGAAGAGGTCAAGTCAAGGAACTCCAGGCCCAAAGATGAAATGCTCCAGTAGGCTAAGAGTCCGAGCTAAAGGACCACGTGCCAAGCCCGTGACCGCAAACCTACCGGGAAGGGCCTTTTAGCATCGAGCTCAGATATACCAATGAGATCGTCTCAGTGCTCGGCAGCCTTCAGAGCCTTACCGTAGAATGCCGAACAGGACGCCCAACTACACACGGATGGCTGAACGTGCCCGATCATGGACTCGTCGAACTCAAGGCACGTCGAATTCAATGCTTGTGTCAAGAGACCCAGCACGCAACAGTGAGCCCCATGTATGAAGGACGGCTCGCCCACAACCTGACACACAACCCTGGCAAGAAGGTGGATGCAGGATTGACCTAGCACGACTGACACGGGGGGTCAACCCCCACCGAGGAGACATCCTTTACCCTCACCTACAGCAGCGAAACGGTAATTTTCGTGGAAGTCGAACTCCCCACATTCTGTGTCCAACATTTCGACCTGAACGCTAACAATGAAAGGCTAGCCGAGAGCTTGGATGTCCTAGAGGAGAGAAGGGAAGAAGCAGCAGTCCGGATGACAAATAACAAGCGAAAGGCAAAGTAATACTTCAACAAATGGGTCAGGCCACACTCCTTCAAGGTTGGCAACTTGGTACTAAGACAGACTAGAATAACTACCCCGGAAGAAGGGAAGCTAGGACCATGATGGGAAGGCCCATACGTAGTAACTATAAGCAATCAACCCGGTTCCTATCGCCTCAAAAACAGCCAGGGACACGAGCTACCCCACCCGCGAACTCCGAACACTTAAATAAGTATTATGTGTAGAAGTATAAGGCAACATTTTGTACGAACGACTATGAATGAATGAGGACGTCTGGATGTTCATCTCAAATCTCTTATGGTTTTAAAAAATAATAAAATAAAAATAAAAATAAGCCGAGTCCTTACACTCACAAGAAGACGGGTCCCTTGACTCGCTGCGGAGTAAGGTCCCAAGTCTCTGGACTGGATACCTACCCCCCATCTAACAAAGTCGATTCCTTACACTTGCAAGAAGACAAGTCCCTTGACACACTGCAGGGTAAGGTCCCAAGCCCCCCGGCTGGGTACCGACCCCCTGTCCAACTAAGCTAAGTCCTTATACTCACAAAAAGACGGGTCCCTTGACTCGCTACGGAGTAAGATCCCAAGCCCCACAGGCTAGGTACCGAGCCCCCATCCAACTAAGCCAAGTCCTTATACTCGTAAGAAGAAAAGTCCCTTGACTCACTGGGGGGTAAGGGCAAGTTTCAGGACTTAGTCCCACCCCCAGTCCAACAAAGCCGAGTCCTTACACTTGCAAGAAGATGGGTCTCTTGACTCGCTACGAGGTAAGGTCCCAAGTCCCCAGACTTGGCACCGACCACACATCCAACAAAGCAGAGTCCTTACACTCACAAGAAGACGAATCCCTTGACTCGATAAAAATCGAGTGCACTCGCAAGAAGACAAGTCCCTGGATTCATTGAGGGGTAAGGTCCTAAGTCCTCGGACTTGGCACTGACCCCCCGTCCAAGTAAGCCAAGTTCTTATACTCGCAAGAAGACGAGTCCCTTGATTCATTGTGGGGTAAGGTCCCAAGTCCCCAGACTTGGCACCGACCCCCTGTCCAGCAAAACCGAGTCCTTACACTCGCAAGAAAATGGGTCCCTTGACTCAATAAGCCGAGCCCTTACACTCGTAAGGAGACGAGTTCCTTGACTCCTTACGAGTAAGGTCCCAAGTCTCAGGACTTGGTCCCGAGACCCCGTTCACATAAGCTGAGCCCTCGCCAAAACCGCTCAAAAAAAGATGGAAGAGGGAAAAAGGAAAACAAAAGAACACAATAGTTGCGAGAAACAAGTCTACATTTGATTCATCAAAGCATACACGGTTACAAGAAAAACCCAAGGAGTGTTATACAAAGTAATACAAAAAAGAAGGGAGGGGGGGCCGAGCCCATCACTGGGATGAAAGAGGCAGAGGAGCACCTGGGGGGAATGAAGGATACCCTAGCTTTTTGAAGTTTTTAACGAAAGCTTGTGCCTCGAAACTTGGAGGGAGGGAGGATAAAGGCAAGGTGTGCAAATCCAGCTCGAGATTCTGCAACAGGTGTTGGTGATCCGCTTGAGGCCATCCCGATAGCCATATGACCAGGCCGCATCCTGGATAGCATTGGCATTCGCAATCCTAGATCAAATCTCCCTGGAATATTTGGTAATGTCATCCAAACGAAAACTCAAGTTGGCAATCTCCATGTTGCAGGATAGGAGGTCAATGTTCTTTTAGATCCCCAACTGCAAAAGCTCACCAATGCGAGACTTCGCCTGCCACAGTTGTTCTCTTAAGTGTTGGGCCTCTTGAGAATGCCTAAAATGCCCGAACAACAGCCTTGAACACTATCGGTAGGGATTCCTCCAGCTTTCTTAGGGCGAACTCCGTCTCCTCCCTAGATTCTCGCAGTTCCTTTTGAACCGACTCCAACCTCTCCTAAGCGGCTTCCAGCTCCACTTTTCGAGTGACCAAACTCCGTTCGAAAGCGATGCGAGTCTCTTCGAGTCATTTCTTCGCCAACGTCAACTGAAGGAACTCTCGGTCAGAATCGCGCAATAAACCCTTAAGAGTCTTATTCTTCTCTTTAAGCCTCGTGGCAACCATCTCTAGGTGTTGGTTTTGCTCCTTCACGTACACCACCTCCTTGATCAGCTCCTTCCACTCGGTCTTAAGGTCCTTTATCCTTTGAGCCACCTGCTTAACTTGAAATAACCAAAGCGCCCCAAGGTCCCGAGCTCCCAGTTGGCCTCTTCCAACTCTCCCAGTTCCAACCCGATCGTCATGGCCAATTGGTCCATAGGCTACAAAAAATATATATGTGAATAATAATGTAAGTAAGAGGCGAGGCTGGGGCCTACGTCTACTCCGCCCTGGAGGAAGATGAGCATACCTAGGCTAAAAAGGGTCTTAACATCTGGCCTACAAGCTCGATGGCATAGGCACGAGCCTTGTAGAGAGCCTAGGTTGGGGCCTATGTCTGCTCTGCCCCAATGGAAGATGAGGGGCCAACAACCGCTAGCTACCATCCAGAAGGGATTCCCAAGTCTCGCCGCATGGGCCGGGCACCATGGAGATAAAGCTTAAGAGTCGTTGTCATCACTCAGATCTATGACGTTGGAAGGGTCTTAGGAAGCTGGGCCGATATAGGTCCCCCTCAGCCACGTAGACGAAGGAGGGGGAACAGCCACCACAACTGGAGAGGTAGGTCTAGTGGCCTCCGCCAAGCTCCAAGCTGTAGCAGGAAAAGCTTTGGGTCTCAGCCCCTCGCCTTCCCCACCTTCTCCACCTCCTTCTTCATCATCTCCTCCCTCATCTGGGAAGACAAATTTTGCCCTCGACCCTTCTAGGCTCGTGGCTTGACAGGGGTTTGGCTCTGCCTCTCGTGGTCCGAGCTCCAAGGTCGTCTCGCCTTCATCACCTTCAGTGTCTCCATGACTTGAGTCCCGGGAAGGAGTCTGCTCTACTTCCCGGGGCCCGACCGACAAGCCTACCTATAGGACCCTACAGGCCATCTCCTCCCAAAGAATGTCCTCGAAAGAAGTAAAAGGCTCAAACGAGCTAGGCTAGTGAGGGAAGGAGTGTGCCAGAAAAGCAAAAAATGCCGCCTAAAGATCGCAAGCATCCAATTCTTCTGTGAAAGGAAGCAACGGGTCTGAAAAAGGTTCAGCAGGAGCTAGTTGAGAGCTCATCAGAATAGAGGGACTGGCAGCAGGGCCTAAACCGCTAGGAAATAAGGTCGTGCTCCCCCATGTTGAAGGAACTGGAATCTCCACAAGCGCAAACTCCCGATCATGAGGCATTTGGGGTCAGCTTCCCAGTTCCTCGACACGATCGCCAGAAGGAGAAGAACCCCCAGCCTCACCACTTTGCGAGGGAGAATCGTGGCATACCTTTGGTCACTTTGCCTAACGGCTAGAAGAACTCAAGGCACACTTCCGGGGAGAAGGCCGAGCTTGGGGAGTGGGGATATTACCCAAGAAATTCCTCCCGATAGCATACAAGTGGTCGAGCATAGATAAGTAGTTGCGGATGTTCTCTTCAGAAAGGACCAGATCGGTTTACGACTCGTCAGAGTGGGCCTGCACCAAAGCTATCACCAACTCCAACCGAGCCTCTTCCCTCCAATTGAGGGTAAGTTCCCGGCTCTTCACGGAAGGGGGGAATCCCAAGCATGCCTGAATAAGGTACTCCTTGTGGGCGGCATCCCCCTCGGGATACTCTCAATCCAGGCCCAACCCGAAGAAAAACTTCCAGGACCACTCCTTTATGCTTGAGTGATTCTACTCGAGCGAGGTAATCTTTCGGCCCGGAGACCCGGCCTAGAAACTAACAATGCTTCCCAGTCAGTAGTTAAGGTGATATACATACAAGAACTCTGAAGCCGTCAAATCTGGATATTCTTCATGAGTCTTGCTGAGTATCATCCGGAAGATGATGCAACTAGATATCAGAAGCCACGACGCATTAGGGTGGAGCTGCGATAGGGCTAGTCTGAGGTAATTTAGAACCTCGCAAACCGGACTACAGAACAGGAGGTGAAGACCATTGGCCAACATTAGCTGGTAAAGAGTCACCCTCGTCCAGAGGAATCCCCGGAACCACAGTAAGAGGAATCTTGTACTTGGAGCGAAATGCCTTGAGGTCATCGCTAGAGACAAAGGAATCCCAATGTTTCCCCCCGAAGTACGGAGGAATGGGATCAACTTTGGGTGCCATCACAATGGTGGGAAGCAATAGGAAAATGGTGACTGAGAAAAAAGAAGGGAGGAGAACACGACGGCTGGAGAGAAAAAAAGTGAGAAACGGTAGGAACACGACAGACGAAGGTAGGAGGAAATGGTGAAGAAGAAGGGGAGTAGGCCTTATATAGTAAAGGCAAGATGGAGAGTACATGTGAAATGAAGCTACTCTGACAGTAGCAACGTCAGCAAGTACCACGCAGTGCACGGTCTCTGAAGCGAGTGAAGGGCACGAACCAATGAGGTCCCCGGATACAAAGGGAAGGTCGGCCAGCATGTCCAATCGATCGCTTGGAAACGAGACGGCCTCGGGAGAAGGAGGGGAGAAGCGCCCCTTCAACAGTAGTTGGCCTCGGGAACTTGAAGCAACGGAAGCCGAACAGGCGGCAACATAATTAGAATTATTGTGAATTCCCACCACACGCCCGTGATAGGAATTCATGGGGACTGTGAGGGAAAGGCCCATCCCAGAAGGGCCTAGGCTCGAAGAGGTCGAGTAACGGAACTCCAGGCTCAAAGACGAAACCCTCCGTGGGCTAAGAGTCTGAGCTAGAGGACCACATGCCGAGCCTGTGACCACAAACCTACCCGGGAAGGCCTTTTAGCACCGAGCTCAGATATACCAATGAGATCGTTTCAATGCTGAACAGGACGCCCAACTACATGTGGACAACTGAACTTGTCCCGTCATGGACTCGTCAGACTCAAGGCACGCCACATTCAATGCATGCGTCAGGAGACCTAACATGCAACAGTGCACCCCATGTACAAAGGATGGCTCGCCCACGACCTAACACACAACCCTGGCAAGAAGGTGGCTGGAGGACTGACCTAGCACAACTGACACGCCACAATCTCCCTCAGCGGCCTAAGCTGCGGACTGACACACTGTGGGAGCAGGAAATGAGTGGTAGCAAGTCTGACACCTGACACACCACAATCTCCCTCGACAGCGGAACTCGGATCAGGTATAAATAACGGCCATCCCTTCTATGGGAGGTCAGGCTCTCTCTAAAATCTTGACTATTCTCTAGAGTTATTCTTGTCACTAAAGTATTGTTCACTGAATTTGGCATCGGAGTGACCCCGAACGTCACTGAATCCCTTTCTTCTTCTTAGTTGCAGGTAGTGTGAGCTTGATTATCGTGGAAGTGCTCGGGTTGAGAAACACGACATCAACAAATACCGACATGATTTATGTGATGTACGGCAGATTGGTGCTAGTCACCAGCTAATCAAACGAGGAAGAAGTCCTTATTTTCTTGACCATCTCCTCATAATTATCCATTAGGTTGTGCAGGTCATGATACATCTTTTTCGTTTCCTCATTTTCCTGAGGGGGCTTGCCTGCCCAAGCGCTATGTGCTTTCATCTCAACCCTATCGGCTTGGCTGGGAATTGTGTCCTCCCCTGATGGCCTGTTCTTTGCTCTAACGGCCTTGTTCTCTTTCAGCTCCACCTCAGTACTCGGTAGTAAGTTTCTTCACTACATCTTCCATCTCTGCGAGTCTTCCGTCCATATCTCGCGACGTCACTTCCTTATCTCTGGTTGCTTGAGATCGAGTAGTGGTGGGCATGTGAAAAGCACACTGGTGGTAGGACAAAAAAATCCCACAGAAGGCGTCAACTGTTAAGAACGTGTTTCACAGCTTCTCACACACGATCACATGCAAACAAAGAGAAAAGAGGCTTTGGTTTTTTTTNTGGATGATATAAATACAGCTCACGACGCTTCTGGTTAATACGCGATTACTATCTCACTCGTTATTTGAAATTCAAGCTTTCGGGATATTGGGGCTTAGCTTATATTAGAATGAGCTGATAACTCTTTTATCTCGAAGTTCTCGAGCGGTTATTCCTCTGGCGCTAGCCAGAATATGCTTGAATTAGGTTAGGCCTTGAATCATCCTTTTGGATTGTGTTCAATTATATCAACCCAACTTCATGTTAATAAAAGAACTTAACACAATCAAATAAGGCAGCAAGATAGTATGGAAAAAGAACATTAGAAAAGGATTTGCACAAGGCAAAAACAAGCACGAAAAACAAAACCAAATTACTGAACACAAGCTTTTTATCTTTTGCTTCCAAGAATAGTAAATACATGAGAGACAGAAAGAGCCATAGACAGCCTCGGCTTAAGCATCAGCTCGGACATGCAACCAGGAATGCTTTATTACTGGGAGAAAACCCAACTCCAAGAATTATTCACTAAATACCTGCTTGCAGTTGCAGTCGAGGCTCCGCTCCCCTGTTTATATTGAACTCTCCTACCACCTTCCATTTCTCATACTTGGTGTAGTTGCTCAGATCTTCATCTTTGTACGATCGATGTAGTCCTGACCGGTATCTCTCTTTTCTTTCTTTTTATCCTGAGCATCATCATCTACTCCATTTAACATCTTCATCTTTGAGATTGAAATGAACTTAGAAAAAGGGTCTTCGTCATCTTCTGCTCCTTGTTGCTTAGCTTCTTTATGAACTTGTTTAGCTGATGACACTAATCTGGGGTTTTTGCTCTGGACTGGCAAAAACGGTGTTGCTGGTTTGCCTTCCACGCTCAGTTTAGGTGGGCTTGAGAAATCAAACTCAATGGGAACCTCGACTGCATCGAACTGCTGGGAGCCTTTTGAAGAATTGGGATGTTCATGGCTAGCTGGTGTGGTGATCGGAATATCAAAGGTTGTTGCCACTGTTGAAGGAGTATGGATTAGCTGTAAAGGATTGGGAGCAGGGGATGCAGCACTGGGATGTTCTTGCCGAGATGAGATGCGACGAAGAGTTCGGTAGACAGGACTCGAAGTAACTGCAGTGAGGATTTTCTCACACACCTTCACAGATTTTGGGCTGCTATTGTGATTATCTTCCATGGATATGTTTATGGAAAATGAACCAGTTTAGGGTCTCTAGCTTTTGTTGTGTGACAGCTGAGAGTAGTGTTTCCCCTATTTATTTCCGATCCTGGTGTGAAACAGACTTTCATTTGCAGATGGCAGGAAGAAACATGAAGTCCAAGATTCCAAATAAAGAAAGAACTTTAGCACTCTTTTTTCCAGGTAAAATGATGTTTGGGGATCATATTCCAACCTTTTTGTGCCCTCATTTTCTACCAAAAAACTGGAATCTATAACAAGTACAAAAAAATCACAGGTCCATCACGTGGTTCCAATGTCCTCTAGCTCCTATACAAGGAGACAGCTAGTTTCTTTCAAGGAAGAGATTGGTCAGATGACACCAACATGCGTACATCATGGTGGTATTGGATTCCTCGAGAATGTGGAAATTCAACAAATTAAGAACCCTTAGCTGCATTAATCTACTAATTTGGTAATGCTATCATGCAAAAAACGTGATTATGCTAATCATTTTATTAAAACTTAGAACAATCAATTAAGTAACAAAATCCAATCAAATTCTTGTCCGAACTTGAGAGCCTCAAGTGAAAGAGAGACATGAAATAGGCCCTAAAATAATTATATATTACTGATCATATATATTTATTGTATAAATGTTATAATACTCACTTCATGCATTTATCTCTTTCTCAACTAAGATTTTCAAGTTCGCATAAATGAAGACAAGAAGCAAGCATCTTGGTGGTATTGGATTCAGTAGTGTGGAAATTTAATAAACAAAGAAAGCTTATAGTACTTGCATTAATCTACCATTTTGGTCGTAAAGTCTAAAGCTATCACACCCAAAAGAAATGCGATTCCAATAGAGAGAAGTCTACTAGAAAAAGAAGAATCAATAGACTTCTCTCTCTCTCATGCCAAAAAAAAAAAACAGCGATTCCACTAATCGGGGGGTTGGTAGGCCGTAGGAAGCTTAGAAGAAGAAGAATCAATAGACTTCTCTCTCTCTCTCTCTCTCTCTCTCTTGCCAGTATTAAAAGTGCATGGCTTGGGAAGCAAGAAAAGAATGCATTTCTAGAAATACAATGTGAAATCGCGAAGGGCACTATGATTATGCATTGTTATAAAATTAAGGCTCTTATTCATTTTGACGAAAACTTCATTTGTATTAGGTTCTCGATCGAGTTGGTATTCAGATTCCATCTTCGAAACCAACACCTACTTTTGCTCTTTTATTTTGGAACTTCACTTCTCTTCTCTTTCTTTCTTTCTTTTCCATTTTTACCAATGATTCCAACTACAACCACCACCCCTAAGCAACTTCTTTTTTGTATGAAACCAATTTCTCGTTCAAATTTCAATCTCAGCACAAGAAAAAGAAAAAAGAATAGTAATAGTAGTAGTAGTAGGCGTAGATGTTTCTCACTCTAATGTGAACACAAACAAAATATGAAGGTCCCATTTGAAAACAAAAATAGTTGCATTTCATCGTTACAATTTTTTAAAATTTCATATAAAATATAATAAACAATTCAATTTTTTTAAATTCCAAAACAATAATAATATTAAAAAATAATATCTTAACAATATTTTATTCAATTTTCAATTAAAATTATTTTATCTCATCTCACTATCCAAACGAGCTGAAATTCCCTTTAATATTTTCCATAATGTTTAGGATTACATAAATTTTGTTTTTACTCGTAAAAAGCCTTCTCTTTTTCTTTTTTTCTTTCTTTTTTTTTTTTTTTTTTTT
>QEOT01005076.1:0-18913 GCA_003123785.1 Pterocarya stenoptera | reverse complement strand
TGTTCAAGAGTGACCCCCTCTCAATTTTATTAAAAAGCCCTCACTTATGGCAAATGAATACCGTAGAAACAGTCAGGCCAATTAGGATTTACAATATTCAATAAAACTATCTCAAATACCAAATCAAAATAAGCAAAACAAAAATTCAAAAATAGAGAAACAAAAATACGGGTCAAAAACAGTCCTAACAATGACCAACAACCAAACAAAAGAGAACCACTCAACAAACTATATTAACGACGTAAAGACGGCATTCCACTCTTGTGAAGTCTAACCATGCCCCTTACAAGCTGCGGCAAAACATCAGGCCCTCCATACGTTATATTAATTCCGGTCTCACCTTGGCGAGCAAAGAAATCAGCAACATGGTTTTCCTCTCGAAAGATATGAGAACTTAAATAGCTCATGCCTTCAAGACTTCCTTTGGCTCAGCCTCCGTCAAGTGGAATTTACTCCGTTTCTCAACTATATCATCCGCCATTACACTCTCGAATACAAGAAAACTTCTAGGTCAAAAGACTAGAAGATAAACCTTGCCACAACAAGAGACAAAAATTCCTCAAGAGCGCTAGGAGACAAAAACTTCTCAATAGAAATATGAGTTGTTTCTCTTAGCTTATTATTAGTAATAGGTGTTGGACAACCAATTTTATCCATAACAGGTCATATTCCAAAACTATTTAATAAAAATACTCCTAACGAGTTCCTATCAATTTTCACAGGGACTATAGTTAAGGGCCAGGAAGACTACGGGCTGGGCTGGGATTGGACTTGTAAATCTGGGCTATCCGTACAGGAAATTCAAGACTGACCCATAGAGTACGAGCTAAAACCCTCGAATCGCAGAGCCGCTTAAACCTCTATGCCTCCGTCTCTCTCGCTCTCTCTCTGCTTATGAAGAAGCTCCACATTTCTTCTTGAGTTCTAGGGCTTGCTCCTTCCGTGCAGATTCCCAATGGCTTCAGTCGCTCTCAGAAACCCTAAATCCAAGCGCCTCGTTCCTTTCACTTCCCAAATCTACTGGTGCTGTAGAGGATCGGCTCGCGCGTCTCTCTCCGACTCCATATCCGGAAATGACCGGGTTTCCGTTCCGTATTCCTGGTGGAGATCCATGGCCACTTTCACCCGAACGTAAATCCAATATTCTATTCTTCAATTGTATATATGCTTATGTATATATATAACTATGTATGCTTGCTTAAAATTTCTTTTACCTATAAAAGAGAAATATATTAGTGTACGTGTGGGAATGTATGTTAATTGTTGTGAATAAGGTCGAACAGTGGTGGTGGAGAGTTGGAATGGCCTAGGCGTGGAATTGGTTTGGAAATGGTGACTAGCAAAGGGGTGTAGTGATTGAATTTTGCCGGCACTTTGAGATTTTTAGGGAACTTTTGGAGCTATAAACAAAATTTCCTTTATATTTCACTTCTGAAAATAGTTAGTTGGAAGCGTAAATAGCGTGTTCCCTGTTTCTGTTTAGATTGGATTTGACGAAAATCGTAATTAATTTTTTGAAGTGTCATGAATATTTTTTATTTCCGAAATCCTATGACTTAGATTTCCAATTGATTATATTTATTGATTCTCCTGACACACTGGTTCTCGGGTAGTGTATCCAGGGTGGGTCCGAAGGGCAAAACTCTTGGCAAGGAGAAAATATTTGTTTATTTGTGCAAAATGCGAATTCTTGTGTTGTCGCCAGTATACTGTTGTCAGTTTGTTTGACATTGTTTACTGACAGGAAACCTCACGTGAATGTGGGAACTATTGGGCATGTCGATCATGGGAAGACTACACTGACTGCAGCTATTACAAAGGTTTGGCCTTTGTCTATTAACTTCGTTGCTTCAGTGTAGTTTTTTTGTTTCCTCATATGTTACTTGTCTTACTTCATGTTCTTCTTAAGTAATTACAATCTGGATTAGTGATCAAATGGTATGGAATACTTACCTAGATTCTGAAATCTTCATGTGATGCTTTTCTAGGTGCTAGCAGAAGAAGGGAAAGCTAAGGCTGTAGCGTTTGATGAAATTGACAAGGCTCCAGAAGAGAAAAAGAGAGGAATTACAATTGCAACGGTTGGAATACAGTTTTTGAATCTTTTTCATGCACTTTTTATGCCATGCCATTCTATCTTGATTATTTAAAGAGATTCATTCATCTTCACAAAGACCTTTTTGGCTTACCTTAGTGTCAAATGATTTACAGGCACATGTGGAGTATGAAACAGCTAAGCGACACTATGCACATGTAGACTGTCCAGGACATGCAGATTATGTTAAGGTAACCTGTATAACTTATTTCATTTTGTTATGAAGGAATTATGCTAGATCCATTTGAAAGTTTTTGCAGGATAAACTCGTTGATGAACTATGTTCACTTTTTCACATTATATCAATCTATATAAGCTTATTCTTGTTTCATGAATCATTAACTTATGTTTACTTCTACGAGTGTTTGTTTAGACATCTTACATCCCTTGTTCACATCCAAATCACATCTCGGTTTGGATGTGAACAAAAATTAGGTGAAAATGAAAAACTAGATCAAATAGCTTCTTATATGACCTCTCATTATTTTTATTTTTTTTTGCTCATCTATTCAATTTGAATATTAATAATACCTCAATTCTAATTTATAGCATTTCTCTTCATCTAAAATTTGTATGCCCTCATGCACCTATATCATTATCTGCAGAACATGATTACGGGTGCTGCACAAATGGATGGGGGTATTCTTGTTGTATCTGCCCCCGATGGCCCCATGCCGCAGACCAAGGAACATATTCTGCTTGCTCGCCAGGTGGGCATCCTTCTACTGGTGGCTTGTAAATTTTATCCATCATATTTGTTTAGCTCATGCATTGTTTGGTGCTTTGAGAGTAAACTATATAAGGATTTGTGAATGCATTTGTGCAGGTTGGTGTGCCATCACTTGTGTGTTTTCTAAATAAGGTCGATGCTATTGACGATCCTGAGTTACTGGAGCTTGTGGAAATGGAGCTACGTGGTAGGGTGGCTTTTTGAGAATGTTGTTTAAATATATATATTTCCACACTTAGATTAATTTTGATTCTGCAACAAGTGTTTCACTTAAAACATATGTATTTGGCAGAGCTTCTTAGCTTCTACAAATTTCCTGGGGATGAGATCCCTATCATTCAGGGTTCCGCTTTATCTGCATTACAAGGTACGAATGAAGAGATAGGCAAAAAAGCTATCCTGAAATTAATGGACGCTGTGGATGAATACATTCCTGACCCTGTACGCCAGCTTGACAAACCTTTTCTGATGCCTATTGAAGATGTATTCTCAATTCAGGTAAAAGCATTCATTCAGCATCAATGGTTAAGCTTTTCATTAGGAAAGAAACTGCATTTGAGTGAGAATGAATTTTGTTACGTATTTTCACTATGCTTCTGTGATTTATGCCTTTCTACATTTGAGGGATACCTTAAAGTTGGCATAGACTGTATGTTTTTATTTGCATTTCACTTAATTTATTGATTTCAGTGGATCCATAGAATAAAAAAGTGAAGAAATAAGGTATTGTTACTAAAATGTCATCATTTCCGCAATTAAACTTTTTATGAAATGACCATTTCAGACTATATGCCTTTTATCAATGTTCTTGTTTGATATTCTCTGTGCTTTAAACTTAAGATGGATTCTTTACTCTTTTGCTGCTCATATACTGTTATGGACAAAGATTGTTCTTGAGAATTTCAACATAGTTTTAATAATTGTCTATTTAAGGGGCGTGGAACTGTTGCCACTGGTCGTGTTGAACAAGGAATTATTAAAGTTGGTGATGAAGTTGNTAAGGGGCGTGGAACTGTTGCCACTGGTCGTGTTGAACAAGGAATTATTAAAGTTGGTGATGAAGTTGAGGTTTTGGGGTTAAGGCAGGTAAGTGTGTAATCATTTTTAGTAGTCTTATTTCTGCAGAACCCATGGGCAGTCAATTCTCAAATGAGCTGATTATTTGCTCTGTACTATGATAATGAATTTGTCATTACTGATGCAGCTGTGCCTCCTTTGAGCTTAAATTGGCTTTTACCTTTAGATCTTCAGATCTTTGTATTCAAAATCCATGTTTGGAATATCTTGGTATTTTACTTGTCTTTTTGTTTCCCTACTCTATGCAGGGCGCTCCTTTGAAAACCACAGTCACCGGTGTTGAAATGTTCAAGAAAATATTAGACCAAGGGCAAGTAAGTTATAGATAACACTTGAGNGAGGTTTTGGGGTTAAGGCAGGTAAGTGTGTAATCATTTTTAGTAGTCTTATTTCTGCAGAACCCATGGGCAGTCAATTCTCAAATGAGCTGATTATTTGCTCTGTGCTATGATAATGAATTTGTCATTACTGATGCAGCTGTGCCTCCTTTGAGCTTAAATTGGCTTTTACCTTTAGATCTTCAGATCTTTGTATTCAAAATCCATGTTTGGAATATCTTGGTATTTTACTTGTCTTTTTGTTTCCCTACTCTATGCAGGGCGCTCCTTTGAAAACCACAGTCACCGGTGTTGAAATGTTCAAGAAAATATTAGACCAAGGGCAAGTAAGTTATAGATAACACTTGACCTATCTTGTGTCTTGAATTGTTCATATTAGACTGATGGTGGGTTTGTAAATAATACTAGGCCGGTGACAATGTGGGTCTTCTTCTTCGTGGTCTAAAACGGGAAGACATCGAGCGTGGTCAGGTAAGTAGCATATATCAAGCTTTTGAAAAATTACAAGTGCTGGACCCAGTGGCATCATGTATAACTTACATGTTAGAGTAGTTTGTTTAGATCTCAAAATGCACTTCTGATTATGCCACAAAATCTTCGGTGCAGTTTATTGATGTATTTTGTGAGAACTTAATTACTTGAATCAGGTTCAATTTTATGTTGTATCCTATACAAAGTAGTCTTAAGTGTGTTTGCTTCGATAATTATAAATAACAGAAAAATTGTGCTTCACGTGATAAGATTCTGAACAGTAGTGTCTGTATCCTGTGACTACCTCAGAATTTAAAATTGCGTGGCTGTAGGCAGTGCTAGTTAAATTAAAATTATGAAATCAACATTGAGCTATGATATTGAATAGTGAAGATGTTTATGGGAGGTTGCTCGGCTATGTCTCTTATTTTATAGGTAATTGCCAAGCCTGGCACTGTTAAAACATACACAAAATTTGAGGCTGAGATATATGTGCTCACTAAGGATGAAGGTGGACGCCATACAGCCTTCTTCTCAAATTACAGGCCTCAATTTTATTTGAGGACTGCCGATATCACTGGGAAGGTAGAATTGCCTGAGAATGTTAAGATGGTTATGCCTGGGGACAACGTGACTGCAGTATTTGAGCTGATTTCACCTGTTCCGCTTGAACCAGGTATGTCCGACTTAATTTTGTTTAAGAAAAGTAAAACTAAAGGAGTTACTTGTATGTTGATCTTTCTTAGGCACTATAAAAGGTGCACCATAACTTTACTCTTGCAAAGAGTCTTGTCCTTCTGTATTTATTACCTATTACTGAGACGATATGTTGGCTTTCATTTCTTATTACTTATAAAAAAAAAAAAGATATGTTGGCTTTCATTACTTGTTCGCTCACCTAAGCCTAAGTGCCCTACATGGGTTTTTTGTGAATTAGGAATGCACCACAAATTTTTTATCAGGCACACCATAAATTTTGAACATCTAGAACCATGTGTAATGAATTCTGGTCATTGAAAGACATTAGATTGGCTAAGCCTAAGCACCCTATGCTGGATTATATCTCACTGTGATGATATCTTGGTTTCCATTACCCAATTGAAGACATTGGATTTGTTGCTTCCTTGTGCATTACATCAATTCTGGTCATTGAGTAAATTGTTTGTCATTTCTTCTCCTTTTCAATTGCATAAACAGAATAAACACACCTCTTTTTTTTTTTTTGCTGAGTCACACACACACATACACACAAAGATTTCTTCTTATTGACTATTATTAATTCCATTGAATCAGCTTCACTAAACTAGTATGCATAAGCGACGCTCTTGTATATATCCCCTGTACTCGGGCCTTTGTCTATTTTACACTCAATAAAACTTTGCTTTCCAATAAAAAAAAAAAAATTAATTCCATTGAATCAGCTAATGAATTTCTTTAAGATTTACCTGAGACAAAATAGGCAATAATACTTGGCACGCTTGTGCCATTGTTGAACTTCTTCCTTGTAGCCCAGTGATTGTGTATCAGTTATATTCAGCGTAACCATGTAAAAGTGGTATGTGTGACATGCTCAATACTTATGATGGATGCACATTTTTCATAATGATTCTTGATTCATGAATGGCAGACACCGGAGACATGCAATTCTTATATACAGATGTCATATATTAGCACTTTATTTGACCACATGGATGCAAAACATTTTTCTTATTGGTGTAATAAGCTGAATGTTTTGCTTGACTGCGATTCTGCATTTCCACTTAGTTAAATGCATAGGACAATGCATATTATCTGAATGTTTTAGTTTAGAATTTCCTGATATGTATTAATTTTTTCCCTCTTTTCTCAATACATTTGGCATATTTGTTGAACCTGGAGCATTAAATAAGACAGGTCTTAATTCATTCCATGTTTTAAATCTGACAGGACAAAGATTCGCCTTGAGGGAGGGAGGTAGAACGGTTGGTGCAGGTGTGGTTGCGAAAGTGCTGAGCTGAGTCGACACTTGATGATTTTTCAGCTTTTAATCTGTTCATTTGCGGATTGGGGAACAAAAAACCTGACTGTTATCTCTTGGATTTGGTTACACATCCCAAGGGGTTGTTGCTTTCATAGTTCACACTGGATGAATATTCTCTCTAGGAACTAAAAGAGAAATTTCTTGTGGGGATGCAATTGAGAAAAATTGGAAAGGAAGTTGATATCATTTTGTTGTTACCTTTTGCAGTGCACAATTGGTCAATGTGATCTTGATCATTACTGATACAATTCTGTCCTTGTTATTAGGAATAATCAGTTATGCAGTATTTGCCAACATGTGGACCACTAAATTAAATTGTGAATTATTGCTTATGTTTTGAATAATCATGGAACCCTTCCCAACAAAAAGGAAGTATTAGATCTGGGATTTATGTTGTATCCACCTTCTTGTCAAATCTTTCAGATGGTGTTGTCTTTTTACACTGTTATATTGTTATTACCAGCTGCAAGGCTAAAAGAATTAAGCAATTGCTGCAGTATGGAGGGAAAAAATAAAGATTGGGGGGGAGTACTGATGATTTTGAAATATAGGATCTTCTTGAGTTGCTGTTTATGTAAGCAAATTTCAGATGATGCTATAGACTCTTAATTGTAATATCTATTTCAAGCAAAGAGCTGATTTTACTACTTCTCTTTATGTACCAGAGCCGAAAGGAAAGGAAAGGAAAGTAAAAAAAAATTATAATCTCCATTTCTGCCAGACATGGATATCTCTGTCTTAGAACTGTTACATACAAAAAGAGATTATATAAAGTAAATTTATAAATTGATGTGATTTTATAAGATTTGTTAGATCTATTTTACAATAAAAATAATTTTATACTCTGACGTACCATATCAATTTATGAATTTATTTTTGTGTAATTTCTCTGTATCTAAAGTTTTTTTCTAATGTAAAATATGGATTTGAGAATCCTTATTCTTCTTTTTTATTTTTTCAAACACTTAAGAGGATGGTTGATGTGCTCTAAACGAGAATGAATTGAAAGCTGATTCTGTGAATTAGGTCAGAAAACATAAATCTGTATAATTCGATGGAGATAAACCAAGTCAGAATGTCAGATTGACTCGTGGAATATCATAAACAATTACCCGACAGGCAGGTGAAGCCGCCACTCGATGGCAGTGGTGCAAGACCTGAAAGGGAGACTCTGGCTTAGATTGACCACTCAATAACTCGCTCGATCCACAGCAGGGTAGGTGAAATCATCAATCAATGCATATTTGAACGTGCTTTACGAAATTATGTGTGCCTGATTTAAAGAAAAAAAAAATTATAAAAAAAAAAAGTCATAAATTAACGTGAGTGGATATTTTACGTTAGAATATAAAAAATATATATGATAAAATAAATGTAACCTATCATATAAAGTAATATATTTACTTTTATGAATTTAAAACACTTCTCTTTCTTTTCTAAAGATTTTTTGCTTTTACAAGCGATTCAACCGTAAACCTAACAATTTAGGACAATCGGATGCTTAAGACTTAGGTACGGTTTGAATAGTGAGTTAAGATGAGATGAGTTAAAATGAAAGTTTTTAGACTTTGTTTGCTTACTGAACCCAACTGAGTTCAATCTAATTTTAAGCTGAGTCTAATATCTAAACACTCAATAATTTACACTCATCCTAACTTAAAACCTTCTTACACGTGAGACCCACAATCTTTTTCAACTTAAAATATCTTTATACGTGAGGCCCACAACCTTTTTCAATTTTTTATAAAAAGTACTAAACTCATCTTAACATTCAAACACACTTTAAACTTAGTTTAGATGAGTCCCACATAATTCTCTTCATTACTCAACTCACAACTATTCATAAAGAACTCAATTCAACTAAACTCAGTTCAACATCCAAATACAACTTATAGTAATTTGAAAAATTTTGTTAACAAGAATATCTTAACTTCATATACAAGTTTTGTATAGTAAGCTTTACAGTATTTACTCCCAGTTCCTAACCATGTTACCCTCCTACTAGTGACATACCAACTTTGACAAGGACTACCTGACTGGTGATCACTGACCCGGCCGGCCTAAGTTTGTTGTCAAGTTCATTTCAAGCAATCCCATTGAGCTTGTGCATGGTATAATCAACACCACCCTAGTACAGTGTAAACAGTCACAACCCTCTTCAGGTGTGTTCTCCAAACCCTGGGTACTTTCCTGCAATCGTATTTCTCCATGGATGCTCATGCAAACTTCAGCATTGCCACTACCATCAGAGTTGCAGTTCCGAAGCAAATCTCCTTGACGCTTTTATCCACTCTCCTCATAATTTCCTCTTCCTTCAAACTCAGCTTCCCAGAATTCTTGATGGTATAGAGAATCGTGTCTCTCAGTTTATTCACTGCCCATGCGAGCCAAACCAGTCCAAACCCAAAACTCGTGCTCAAGAGTTTAGATCCACAGAACGGTACCCTCCCACAAGCTAATTTACTGATGACAGAGAAAAGTACAGCAAGACCAGTCCCGGCAATTCCAGCAGAAAATTGGGTCAGGAGCTCAGGAAGCTCCGGGCCAGATTTCTTTAGAGAAAGGATTGCCGTTTTTCCATTGTACCTTTTGTTAACCATTATTGATAGAAGGCTCTCACAAGCATGGAAATAGTTCTTCTTGCACTCATCCCTCTCTCTGCCAACTTTCCTTTTGTTCTTCTTCTTTGTTGATGGCTTAACCTTTACTTTACCGGGACTGTTATAAATGTGACAAAGCAGCATACAAAAAATAAAGTGTCAATATTTAAGCAATGAAATGAACGTGAAGAAAGTTCACATATGTGTTCTCACTGTTCAGTAACAAATTAAATTACAACAGATATTTTGTTTTGGGGAAGCTATGATATTCAACTTTAAAATTAAAGCCGCGAATGCACAGATGTATAAAAATATGAACTACCAGTATCACATATGGCAAATACTTTGACGTGGTGAACAGGGTTTAGAGTGGCAAAAGTTGGACTTTAAAGAGATTGGGAAACAGCAAGCTGGTTATGGCAGAGTTGAAAAGGTGGAGGGAAGGTGTGGAGGAGGTGGCACTTTGGGTACTCAGGTGGTAAAGTTGTTGAAGGCGAAACTGGAATGGTCGGAGAACGTTTGGAGCTATGCAATATGCAACTGGGTTCTTTAAGTGGGGAACTCACTCAACCACTGCCCATACCCACTATCCACTGTGTAATATGCAAATTGGCATATAATCGTACTAAAATGTCAAGTTTTCAGAAGTGAACTTGAATGATCTTTTAAATTTTGGGGAGTTCAGTTTGGCATGCCGTTTTAGTTCTTTATCATACCTTTTGTTCAGTTTCATTCTTTAGTTCAAAGTGAGCATAAAATTCAACTGAAGACTTGTTCTTCTTGTAAAAACTGGCTAAGAAATGCACCAAAATGTGTTAGAAACTTGGTTCTAGTGTAATTACTTCTGTTTTCTTTTAAAGATTGTTGTACGAATTCTGCAGCTCACCAAGGACACGCTCTGTTGAGTTGGATTATTTCTGTCATGACTAATTCTTGTGATTTCCTCTCTCGAACCCTACCTATATCCTCATTATTACCACTTGAGGAAGTGAGCATCAACATTTTTTGAATAAATGGAAGATCCTTAGCACAAACCACTTAAACTCTTAGCTCACCAAGTAAACAAGCACTTTTGTTAGTTTTCATTGTTTTAAATATTTCTTTTTATTGTCATTACCCAAACAGATTTTCAGTGCTATGTTTTCTGAAAATAAAATCATATGCTTCCAAAAACATCTTGGTATAAAAAGCAACCAGAAACTTTTTTCCACTCTCATACTCAGAACACATACTTGAGAACAAATTTTAGAGAATAGATCCAATCAGGCCCATAACTTTCAAGAAACTAGAGTAGTGTTGCATACCTCTTCAAAGGGACAACAGCAGTAGCCTGAACCTTCAAAGAAGACCCCTGAACATTAGTGACTGCTTCGTTGCTGCCAAGCCTGTACAAATAAAAGTTACTCAAGACTTCAGCGAAAACGATGATAGTTGCAAAATACTAAAATAGCATAGAAATACAAAATCATTAAGGACACCCATTGCTGTCAAATTAATGCAACATGCAGTGATTTCCATCGTTTCTGCTGGCTCATCATTATGCAAGGTCTATCCAACTAGATGCTGATGCAGTCATTATGTGAGGTCTATCCAATCAAGAGGTGGTCAGATCCATAATAAAATAGATTTTTTTTATCAGTCATAATAAAATGAAATTAGATAATTAAAAAGAAAAATAAAATTATATTGAAGGAACACCTCGATACAATAAAGCAAACAACTGCGAATGGTACATAAAAAATATGCGTATAAAATTAAATTGCATTTAACTTCAAAGGAAATCAAAGCAGGTCCAACCATCCATACCTAGAAAATTGTGGGACCAGCATAGACGGCTTTCTCCATTGGGGTGAGTTTCTTGATATGTAAACCTCAGCAACAACTGAAAGTAGATCTTTCACCTCCATCCCAGTACCCATGAATACTACTCGACCATCTTGGTGAACTGCAAATTTTGGGCCACAGGCCAAGTCTCCCACAAAGTTCATTGGAGGCTTCTGTGAGAGAAGTTTGCAACTTGGGTAAATAAGAGGAGCAGTTGGCTGTTGATACACATTCAATGCTTGTAACCCCATCAAGTCAGTTAGTAAAGACATATCAAATTCCCTTCTCTCCACTTCACTTGGTCCGGACATGAGGAACTTCAATATTTTTTCATGCTTCGTACATTGCTCGGAAATTCCAAAGCTAAATAGTATTGAGTCTGGGTGATCATCTGTATTTGAAACATTTAGGCAAATAAGATTACTTCAGCACGGTACAACTATGGAGTGAAGCAAACAGTAGCTGGGTGTGAAACATTCTGCATGTCATTCCATCAAAAGGCAAAGAAAAACAATTATAAAAAAAATGAAGACATCATCAAAAGCCCAGGAAACATTAACAAACAAGGGAAGTCCTTCACAGGGGCATTATTTCAGAAACGAACTTTCTGAAAAGGCAATAGCCCAAAGTAAAATGAAAAAGGTGTTTGTTGAATGCTACCAAATGTTAGTTCGTGTTATTTTTCCTTTTTTTGGTACAGTTATCCAAAGCATTCATTTTTGGTTCTTCCAAACAGCATCTGCCTCATTTCTTGTTTCTCTCTTTTTTTTTTTTTTTTTTGATATATTTGGGGGAGGGGGTTCTCTCTATTTATTTTTTTCCACTCTTAACTTCATAATTTACCCAATCCTCCCAAAAACAGAGCTCCACCTATATGTTCCATGATCACCTCAGCCACCATCACCATCCTCATGGGCCAAGCCCAACAGCTAGAGTAGCACAAGACATTTCAATTAGCTTCTGCATCACTACCACCGCCATGAATGACCACCATAACCACCCATGTTAACCAAAATATGCACTAAATGCTTAGCATGACAGACATCATTGACTCTCCAAATGGTCCAATTGAAAGAATTAAGATGGAACATTCGGATGTGAATGCCTTCATCAATTGAAACAAATTCTCCTCCAGCTATAAACTAGAAAGAAAATGGAGCTTCTCAGTAAAAAGAGAAGGAAAATGATGAAGATACATGGATATCACACGAAGATAATAATAAAACCTAACAAAAAGGTGGAAATAACAGGAGGGAAAGATTACAGTTTAGGATTGCTTTAAAGGCTAGACTGAAA
Organism: Pterocarya stenoptera; assembly: GCA_003123785.1. Lineage (NCBI taxonomy): Eukaryota > Viridiplantae > Streptophyta > Magnoliopsida > Fagales > Juglandaceae > Pterocarya > Pterocarya stenoptera. The sequence continues at coordinate 6,462 of QEOT01005076.1, read as the reverse complement.
AGAGTGTCACTTCCGTTCCCACACACTTCGTGCAAATGAAGTTCACAGTAGCATTCCTTTGGTTGTTTTAGATAATTCTTTCTTCAACATCCCATGAAAAGAGGTCAAACAAGCATATAAATATAACACTACTGACAGTGGGAGATGAATGGTGTCCAGAATAAAAACAACAGAAAAAGGAAACTACTAAATAATTTCATTTCAAACAATTGCTGTAATCTTTTTAGTAAGTGATAAGTAACATAGATATGAATCCCCAAAGGAAAATTTAATTCAAACAACCATAGCATCTGAAAAATGATCAGCAAACCTTGCACATCAATGAGCACAGGCTTTTTAACTGTTGAGTCAATCTGGACAAACTGAGTAGAGTCAGCCAACCCACATAGGGGTTTTAATCGCTCCTCATAATGATTTGGCCTCATGGTAAGTGTTCTTGATCTTATTATCTCGTGCTTAGCTCCAGAACTTGGCAAAAGATGTTGAGAATCCTGCATTTTGAAAGCGAAAAGAAAACTTGTCAATGCAATCAAGAAAATTACAAAATGTTAAGATTTCATAATGCAATCTTAAGAACTAAGATTTCTTGCCAAAATGTTAAGATTTCATAATGCAATCTTAAGAACTAAGATTTCTTGCCAAAATGTTAAGAACTAGATAATAAACATTTCAACAGTAACTTAAGATTTCATAATGCAATAGTATAACAAGCAAAATGTTACTGATAACAAAAAAAAAAAAAAAACTTCTAAAGCTATATTATAGGCTATTAAATTAAGAAACAAAAACACAGACTACTTACACAAAACTTATGTCCTCTTGAAATTGTGTTAAGAGGGTTTCAACAACTGAAGTAGTAAAACTCAAAAGTAAAAAAGTTACTGTATAATTTAATTAGAAATTGAGATCTCAAACTTCAAAACTGAATAGAGATATCAACAAGTTCTAATAAAGCCCAAATTCCCAAATGACAGAAAGTTGGGCATCAAATAAATAGGACATTTTACACAAGAAAGGGAAAAATAAAAAAGCTTAACTCCTCATTTTGGCACTAAATAAGTAGAATAACTGCCAAATAAAGTTCTTAGGCTATCAAAAATAAATGATTAACCAGCTAACAATCATCTCAATTGTCATTTGTCCATGTAAATTGATGGTTGAACACAAGCTACCACATAAATAAACCATTAAGTAGCTGATAATCGATGTGTCAAAATAAGTTGAAAATAAACAAACTCGAATAAATAACTAATTCACTAAAATTACTTAAAACCAAATGATAGTTACTAATTAATAAAAGCATCGTCAAAGCCCCACACTAAAATGGAAATAAAACTCAAGTTATAAACAACCATTCTGACCTGTAATTTATCCTCATGTACGTGAAATCCCTTCAGTAATTTAAAAAGAAAGTCGAAAAATCTAATCAGGATTTCACCAAGCCTGCAAAACTCTGGCATAGATCTACAACCTAAACTACTACAAGATATGAACCCAAAATAACCACATACGGAATGAGCTCAATAAACCAAGCTGGGTTAAAACATACATGAAACAAATCGAGAAGATGACCATTATTGAAACAAGAATTCTAAAAACAAAACTCACTGACATTAGAATATAATTCAACAACCCAGGTCACCAAATCAATTAAATCCAAAAAACAAATATGCTGATCAGACTGAGGCAAACAGTAAACACAGTATCAAAGACTTAACAACAACCCAAGCAAACAAACCCAAGAGATCATATAATTGCCATTAAATTGAACTTGTGACTTACCTTGAGGATCCTGCCTTGTTCTTGGTGCAGAACAAGCCCGGGAAGGTACCCATGAGAAGCCATTAAGCAAAGCTTGGCAACCATACCCAAGAGAAACCAAGTTCAGAAAACAAGCAATCTCTCTTTTTTGTGCCTTTGTAAGCCACCATAAGCTTATCCGTCCCTACACCTCAAAAACTACGTCCACAACTTGCCTTTTTGGTGGCACCTAAAAAAGACGAAATATTTAGAAAAGGGAATTTCTTATGCTCCAATCGTTTTGATCCAGAATCTTGTGCATGGGATTTGCGGCACGCACGGCCTTGAAATTCCAGGTTGGACAGTTGTAGCATCAAAGTGGACAAAAATGTCCCTGTTTCTTCTTGGAGAGTCGGATTNCATCTACGAAAACATACAAGCATATAGTTGGGTAATGAGAGCCAAAAATTCTCAAAATTTTTCATAATTTTTTTGTCAAATATCACTCCAACATAAAATATTTTTTAATTTTTAATTTTTTTCATCTAATCATTACAATTTTTACAAATTTCAAAATAAAACACTAAAATTAATAAAACTTTTTCAAATTTCAAAAAAAAATATTCAAACAATTTTTTAATGTTATAATATTTGTATTCAATTTTTTTTTCTCTCATTTTTCAAAACCCAACCAAACATCTTAACTCACCATTTTACTACTATTCACATAATTCTAAGATACTCAAAGTGTCCAAACAAGCCATTTTGTTTACTAGAAAAATGGTTACTGTTGTAAAATTAAAAAGAAGTAGCAAGAGAATTGGCAAATTGCAATACAAAACTAGCTCATTAGGAGCTCAATATTATTCATTTAGAATTTCTTGTGTTGAACAAGTAATCCTCATTTTGCTCTTTTATAGGCATAAGAGGATAAGAAATATAAAATTGTGATACATGAATTAATAAGATAAATTCATGAATTTAGAAATTCCAAAAGTTAATTCATGAATGGACTAGAATCCTAAGATGTGGAATCTACGTAGTCATCCACCAAGTTCATCTATGCATTTAAATATTACCCATTGGATGGTCATACACAAAAAACATGACTAGTTGAAACCTTACCAAAAAAAATCCCGATGCAAAAAAACCAATGACAAAGGAAAAATAGTACGATATTTTTGTGTATCAATATTGTAGGATTGTCTTGTTAAAACATTGTAAAAGAAAATCTAGTGGGAATAAACTTTAGCAAAGGAAAAAAATACAATCCCTATGATTATTTTTTTCCCCTTGAAAAGTGTGTAGAGCTTCAATCAGATGGAATATCATCAAGTTGACGCACTCTAATGTTGTGTACCAACTTCTTAAATGTTGCAATTGGTAATTTTTTAATGAATAAATCTACCATATTATCACATGGTCTTATTTGTTTGACATCAATATCACTCCTCTTATGGAGCTTATGTGCATAAAAGAATTTTGACTAAATATGATTGGTTCTATTACTTTTGATATAGCCTTCCTTTATTTGTGTGATACAAGCAACATTATCTTCATATAATGTTGTTGAGTTATCTTTAATTGTAGATATACCACACTTTTTTCAAATATATTGAATTATTGATCTTAATCAAATGCATTCGCAGCTTGCTTCATGAATTGTAATAATGTCTGAGTAGTCAAAAGAACTAGCAACTAATGTTTGCTTGATAGATCTCCATGAAATAGCAGTACCGTCACAAGCTAATAGATATCCTATTTGTGATCCTCCTTTATGGAGATCTATTAGATATCCCAAGTATGCATAACCAAGTTAGTTGACACCATTTCAATGCCTTCAAGCAGGTGTAGAACTGTATCTTGCTACTAAGTTAATTGAAATGCAAATTAAATTATTTACAAATTCTTATTTTATTAGATATTCACTGAGATGATTGTACCACATGTGTCCAGATTGTTTTAATTCATATAAAAATCTTTCTAACTTGATAGAATAAATATTTCGATATTTTGAATTACATACTCCAAACATTTTAATATCCTTCAGAAATTTTCACACACACACACACACATATATATTTACCGTTATTGAGTGATCTATATAAATATGTTATAACAACATCCATTAAATGCATATCTAAGCTTTCTGTGACTACTAAGCTAATAAAAAAAATCTAAATGTAATTGCATCCACTTCTGAGATATATATTTCTTCATAATCAATACTATGTTTTTATGAAAAATCTTGTGCAACGAATTGTGTTTTGTGTATCACGATTTCATTTTTCTCATTATGTTTATGTACAAATACCTACTAATATCCAACAGACATCACACCTTTAGGTGTTTGGATTATAGTTCAAATACTTCATGTTTTGCTAGTAACATCAATTCTACTTTAGTTGTTTATTTTCATTTTGGTCAATCATTTCTATGTCGACATTCTTCGACGATTTTTGACAAGTGGTTTTCTCATGCTTACATAATGTATTGAGATCTTATTATTGTTAGATAAATTTTTCTCTTCAAGGGATAACTCTTCAGGAGATTTTGCTTCAAAATATTCTATTTTTGGAGAATTTTGCACAAAAAGTTTGAATGGATATATAGCTCTTGTTGTCTATTTTGTGTCTATTGCCTCTTCAAAATGACCAATTTCTTTTATTTGTGTTTTTGTTTTATTCTTGGCATAGGTAAGTCTTCCATGCTTCAGGCGTGTCTAAGGTGGTTTGGATACCAAAATCATCTCAATTTATCTCATTATTACAATTTTTTAAATTTGTAAATAAAATACAATAAATAATTCAATTTTTTTAAATCTCAAAATAAAAATAATATTATAACAATATTTTATTCAACTTTTATCTCATTTCAACTTACTGTCCAAACCACCCCTTAGACTCATTAGCTATTATATTATTTAATTGTCTTACAATGATATTGATCTTTACTGAAATATTAGCAGTCAGAATGTAAAACTTCACTATTTTCTTATTGTCAATAAAGGAATCCGATAATTGATTTACAATAGTTTACAAATAAATTATCATTTGAGCTTTCAAACAACATTTATTTGTATAAGGATCAATATGAGATAGCGTCAAAGTATTCGATGTTATTTGTTTTGGTGCTTCTAACAAGTGTTCTCCCCTAATGGTGGGAAGATCGTTTTATCAAAATAATAATTTTCAAAATGTGCCTTAAAAATATCTTTAGTTAAAGGCTCGAGGTATCTAACGATGGATGGAGAATCAAAACTAAAATAAATTTCAAATCTACATTAATGACCCATCTTAGTGTGCTAGTGAGTTGCAATTAGAAGATGCCCAACACAATCAAAAGTACGAAGATGAAAAAATATTTGGCGGTTAGCCAAATGCAGGTTGCAATGGGAAAATATTTATTATAGGCAATTAGTCTTATTCGAACCAATGATGCAGAATGTAAACTTGCATATCTCCAAGCAAAGACAAATAGTTTTATTTTCAAAAGTAATGGTCGAGTAATTAATTACAAATGTTAATAAATGACTCAATTAAACCATTTTGAGTATGCATATGGGCAACATGATTTTCAACATTAATCCCAACTGACATACAATAATTATCAAAAGTTTTAAATGTAAATTCTCCTGCATCATCCAACTAAATAGACTAGGTTGGATAACCAGGAAATTGAGCTCATAATCTAATAACTTGTGTAAGGAATCTAGCAAGTTTAATATTTCAAGTAGAGAGTAGACAAACATGTGACCATCTAGTTGATGCATCTATTAAAACCATAAAATATATAGATGGCCCACATAGTGGATGTATAGGTTCACATTTATCTCCGTGAGTTTTTTTGTAAAAACACGAAAATTCAATAAATACCTTGAAATTGGGTGATATGATAATTAGCTTTTATTTGGAACATGCTACACATGGATAATCACTTGGTAAAAGAATCTTCTAGTTCTTTAAGGAATGTCCATATGAATTATCAATTATTCAATGCATCATGATTAATCTCGTTCTACCAAGAAGATCATGTCAAAGCATAAAGATTTTTGGATCCGAATATTTATGGTGCACTACAATATTTGATTTAATTGTTGTATAATATAAATTAGAAGAAAAAGTTGTTTCTAATATGAGTTTATGGCCTAAATATATTGTTGTAATATAAAGATATTAATTACTGTCTTCATTGGTGGTTTCAACATAATAACCAATACAGTAAATATCTTTAAAATTAAATAAATTTCTTCTAGATTTTGAAGAATACATACTATCGTCAATAATACAAAACCTTATTCATCTTGGTAACATGATATTGGCTCTTCCAATTCCGTAGCCTTCAATCAGGTACAATGACCTAGATATTATATTGATGTTTTCTCTATTTGTATTGAGTACGCTCCACTTCATTTTACAATTTTTTCTACCATGTCCACGACCACGGTTTTCTTTACAACGATGCAATGGAATTTCATTCGCTTCAGATAATGAAGTACTGGCTGGACGAGACTAGTAATTTTTCATTAATAACTCGTCGTTTTGTTCAACCACTAGTAAATAAAATATAAGTTCATAATACTTAGTAAACTTTCACTTTCGATATTGTTGTTACAAGAGCACATTTGAGATATGAATATGTTATATATCTCATTTCAAACATATCATCGTTAATATCTTTTTCTCTACACAATCTCAATTGTGAACTTGTTTTTTTTTTTTT
>QEOT01005074.1:472505-483991 GCA_003123785.1 Pterocarya stenoptera | reverse complement strand
TAGAAAAGAATTTAATATTTTTAATAGAGTGGTACTTTCACATTGATTGTTATAAAAGCAAAAATAATAATAATAATAATAATAATAATAAACTTCTTCTTTTATCGGTAATAATAAAAATAAACTTCTATTAATTATATACCATTGTTACTGCATTATACTATCTAACCGAAAATAGTGAATTAAAAAGGGTCTAATTTGCAAATAAAATTTTTTGCTCGTAAATATAATATCTTAAGTGTAATATTTATATAGCATCATTGACGTAATAGGTTGCCAAGTCAATATTCTTTTTATAATTAACATGGCAAACATATATTTTTTTTTATTATCAATTAAATAGGTTTTAGATTTGTTATTATTATTATTATAGTGAAGTGGAGGTTTTGGCAATGGTAGGGTTGTAATCGATCTTTTGGGTTATCAAGTTGAGTTGGATTCAAATAACCCGAGTTTGAGGTGATCAAACACAAAGCTTACTTGAGTTGAGTAATTTATTGATCTTTACCTGTACTCTTTAATAAGTCCGAATTGAGTTGAGTTTTGCTTGTACTCTTTTAAATATATTTTTGTTCATTTTTTAATGAATTAAATAATCAAGTAAACCAAATTACAAAAATATTATTAAATATAATAAAATTTGTATAACTAATATATATATATATATATATTAGAGTCAATATAAGCCTTATATTGAGTTATAAGATTATAACATTTTTGTGAATACTACTAACTTACTAAGTCCTACATACTACTATTATACATATTATAAAATAATTACTATAATTTAATCACTTAAGTAGTTTTTTTATGATCACTTAATTAGTTAATTAACTAACGTATAATTATAGATTATATTCAATATATAGGCATAAATGACTAGGCATAAGTAATTGGGTTACATGATACATACTTAATTATAAAGGTTACTGTATTTATATTACTAAGTTTAATACATATAGAAGTATATATATATATAAGAATATTAATATATAGGAATAAAATATATATATTCAATGTTTTATCGATGAGCATTACTCGAGCTGAGCTAAGGAGCCGAGTCGGACATAAACAATCAAGTTTTAATTAGCATGAATTGAGTTGAGTCGAGTTTAATTGAATATTTATCATTTACTAACTGAACAGGTTTCTATTTTCACGATTGAGTTTTTTCATAAGTCGAGCTTAGTTCAGATTTAGCCAAGCAAGTATTGGACAAGCAATCGTATAAATTGATTCATTTACAACCTTAGGTGTGGCAACTTGGCAAGGTTACCGTAGGAGTACTCATTTTTTTTATAGCCTCAATAGACTCGGCCCAAACCAACTCATCCATGATGGGTGTGTTGAGTGGGTTCAAATGGAAATTAGAATGTAGAATGAGGTATGTCATAGAGAATATTAGAATTTAGAACTCCAAGGTATGCAAATAGGGCTACAAATGAACCGGGTCGAGTTGAATTCAAATAAGGCTATTCGAGCTTGATTAGCATGTTTACTTGTTTGAACTCAAATAAAACTTGAATATCCTTGTTCAAACTTGGCTTGTTAACCATTAATATTGTTTGAATTTAGCTCAAGCTTTGACTAAAAATAAATAAATGACTCAAGCTCAAGTCAAGTAGCTCGAGCTTGAATTTGATATTTAAAAAAAAAATATTGATTCTCATCTTTTGATTAATATAAAAAAAAAATTAAATTTTACATAATGCACATCATAATATAAGTTGATGTTATGTTATAAAATATGAGATCCACATTAAAAAAAATTAATTTTTAAAATTGGACTTCACTCTTTTTTAAAGCGATTACACGACGTTTACATACTTCATGATTGTATGTAGAATTACTCATTTTTTAATATATTTTTGGAAGAGAAACACTATTTTACCCTCCCAAGTTGACTGCTGGGCAAAAAAAATTTTTTTTACTTAGTGATTAAGGAAGTGATTTTAAATGTATTGAATTTTTTTTTTTAAATCTTTAAATGTATTAAAAAAATGTGAAAAAAAAAGTAAAAAAATAATAATAATAACGCTGGGTAATATGCCTAGCTGTTAGGGTGGGGCTACAAAGTACCCTTTTTGAAAATATTCTATTTTTTTTTTCTAAATCATTAATCCATTTAATTAATGATCATTTAGTTTCGTCACTTGGAATTCTTCATCATTCATGATTCTTTGAAGTTCTTAAATTCATTGATGTAACCTTTTGCATTCATATTCTTTATCCTCTCAAGTGTATCTTAAAACTCATTTGTACAAGAAACTTGAATAATATTTCATCTAAAGAGTTAGTTTTATAGAATAATTATTCTCTTAAGTTACTATTCACTATTCCACATCCTACATCTTATAAAAAACACCTTACACTCTATGAAAAAAAAAAAAAAAACTATCAAGTGTGGAGTGTTGGGATAAATAGTGACTGGTTTATGGCAAAATCTAGTTTTATATACGTTATCTGTTATGAGCCTGATTCGAAACGGAGTCGTTTGATGCAGGGGGGTTATTTTCCTTTTAACGAGCAACACAGCGTTTCAAAAGCAAGGCAAGAAGAAGAAACGGTACGGTATTGCCGTATTGGTTCCTTTTTTATTGTTTTGTTCCTGGTGTAAGTACTGAAGGGGAAAGGAGAACGGCTTATCGATTATCTTGTGGAAAGCCTTGAACCTTTGGGATGTTTGGGTTGCCTCGAATCAATCCCCAGCTTATGACAGTAAATGCAATATTTCCATTCTCTTCCATTTCTTCCTTGTTAAATTCTTCTGGATTGTTATTATTATCCGAGAGGTTGCTAACATTATCTTTGAATTCTTTTACTATTTCTCCACAATTTTGCACTAGGCGGGCTCTTCCATTAGGCGAGACAATTGCCTAAGGCCCAAAAAGAAAAAGTCTAAAGTAAAAGTTTTTAAAAAGAAAAAAATATCCAATTAAAAAAGTTAATTAATTTAATAAGTTAACATACAAAATATCAAATAGATATTATGTTATTATAAGTTTTAAAAGTATCCCATATAATAAATACTTCAAGTACTCTTATTCTAAAAATATATTTCTCTTTTATCGTTATTAATTTAATATATAATGTAAAAATTATAAATAGAAAAATCAAATTTTCGAGTGTTCATAATTTTTTTTATATGATTCTTTGAAGAGGTAAAGGGTTCACTTTTTTTCAAATATGTAGGTTATTTATGGAATTTTATTGACAATAATGATTATAATTATTTCTAGGGCTAATATCTTATAATATATGTAAATAGTAGTGAAATAATTTAGGTTAAAATATTTTATTAGATTTTAATAAATGAGATATAAAAAAATGGAATTTGAGAATATTTGAGAATACTTAATAATAGTTGTGTTTCCAAATGACCCCTCACTGGAAATGAAGATGCACGGGAGACTTAGGACGGATGGTCTGCCCTTTTTACTATTCTAATGCTTTCATCAATATTAATGACTCATTAAAATTTCATTTGAAGTACTTACTAGCCTTCTAGGTCCAGGAATATTATGAGTACCGCACCTAATTGAAGAAGACAAATTGCTATTTTGAACATTTAAGATAAACAATAAAACAAAAGATGTCAAAAAAAAAGGTACGAAATGTTTGCACATCCCCCATGGAAATTCAACTAGATCTTTGACATGATTATATTTCTAATATAGTTGTTACTAACATATTTGGAGAGGATATTATGATTGGTTAATCCCAAATGAGCGTGGGCTGTTAGTCAAGCTCATAGCCCACCTCACTACGTGAAGTCCAGTTCGGTTTTGGGAGGGTACACCTCATCGCCAACACCGATTGGATAACCATCCGAAAGTGGTATGTGATCAACACAGTTGTCATTTCAATTTAATATGAGATGATTCTCTCATCTCCAGGTTTGAGTTTCAAATAACGAATGTGTCTATTATCATTTAATAACAGAATGTTTCAAAGACTCTATATAAAAGAAGAACTCAGGTATGTAAAAGATATTTGATACATTGGTATTAAGAAGTTTATTCAATTATTGAGTTAGGCATAAGAGACGTTCCCTTGAACTCTCCAAATTGTCTTACTCTTTGGTTGCAAGTGATCATGAGGCGATGGCGGTGAAACACGTTCATAACAATATTACTCTTCTTTGAAGTTATGTTTGAAAATGAAAAATTTTACATATCTTGCCCTTATCTCATTTTTATCCAACCATAATGAGGTGGCATTACCTATTATGCTACCAACCTCTTAATTTTTCTATGAAAAAGACAAAGTTGATACAAGGGTGATAAAAGTATTATAAAGTTAAAATATTGTAATAATATAGTTTTATAATTTTTTTTTTTTTTTGAAGATTTGGAAAAGTTGGAATTGTTTTTTATTTTTTATTTGAAAGTTTGAAAAAGTTGTAATGATTAGTTTGAAAATTTTGTATTTGAATTATGTTTGAAAATAAGATGGGATGAGATGAAATGTGATCAGCTAAGAATTTTATATCTCATCTAATACCCCAAACTTGCTCTTAGTGGAAGAAGGCCCCAAAAAGAAAAAGTCTAAATAAAAAGAAAAAGAAATCCAATTAAAAAAATTAATTAACTTAATAAGTGAACATAAAGCATATCAAATGGATATTATGTTATTATTAGTTTTAATCAAGTACTCTCATCGTAAAAATACACTTCTTTTTTGTCATTATTAGTTTAATATAAAATATAAAAATTAAAAATAGTAAAACTCTAATTTTTGAGTGTTCATAAATTGTGTGTTTTATTGACAATAATAATTATAATTGTTTCTATGGCTCGTTTAGATATTAAGAATATCTTATAATATATGCGAATAGTAGTTAAATAGTTTGAATTAAGATATTTTATTAGATTTAAAAAATAAGAGAAAAAATTCAATTTAAGAATATCTGAGAATACTTGATAATAGTTGTATTCCCAAATGGCTCCTAAAAGTCTAAAGCACGTTTTGGAAAATTAGATTTGATAAAATCATCTCTAAATAAAAAATCTTCTAATAAATATTAAGTCGGTTATTAGTTAAAAATATAGTATAAAATCTTAATCAACAATTTTACTTAGCAAACTATTGAAATTATTTAAAAAATAAAATAAAATGTCAAAATTAAAATTAAAATAAATTTATTTAATTTTACTTTTTAAAATATAAATAGTCTCAATTAAAACTTTAGCCTTAGGTACCGAACCTATTGAGCCGGCCATGATTTTGCAATAATTTATATATTTTCTTAGATGCATGGGAGACTTAGGACAAATGGTCCGCCCTTCTTAATTACTATTCTAATGCTTTCATCAATATTAATGACTCATTAAAATTTCATTTGAAGTACATACCAGCCGTCTAGCTCCAGGAACATTAGGAGTACCACACCTAATTGAAGACAAATTGCTATTTTGAACATTTAAGATAAACAATAAGGCCAACAACAAAAGATGTCAACAAAAAATAAAAAAATGTACGAAATATTTGCACATCTTCCATGGAAATTTAACTAGATGTTTGACATGATTATATTTCTAGTATGGTTGTTACTAACATATTACTCTTCTTTAAAGTTATATTTGAAAATGAAAATTTTACGTATCTTGCCCTTATCTCATTTTTATCCAACTATAACGAGGTGGCATTACCTATCACGCTATCAACCTCTGAATTTTTCTTTGAAAAAGACTAAAGTTGATATAAGCGTGATAAAAAAAATATTATAAAATTGAAATATTGTAATAATATAATTTTTTAATATTATTTTTATTTGAAAATTTGAAAAAGTTGAAATTATTTTTTATTTGAAAGTTTGAAAAAGTTATAATAATTAGTTTGAAAATTTTATACTTGAATTATGTTTAAAAATAATATATAATGAAATGAAATAAGATCAAATAAGAATTTTATGTATAATCTAAGCCCCAAACCTGCCCTTAGACAATTGCCTAAAGCAAGGCCCCAAAAAGAAAAAGTCTAAAGTAAAATTCTTTAAAAAGAAAAAGATATCCCAGTAAAAATATTAATTAACTTAATAAGTGAACATAAAAAATATCAAATAGATATTACGTTATTATTAGTTTTAAAAGTATCCAATATAATAATTATTTCAAGTACTCTCATTCTAAAAATATACTTCTCTTTTGTCATTATTAGCTTAATATATAATGTAAAAAATGATAAATATAAAATCTAATTTTTGAGTGTTCATAATTTTTTTTTTTTTTTTTTTTTTTTTTTTNAATGTAATAGTTTGAGTTAAAATGTTTTATTGAATTTTGAGAAATGAGAGAAAAAATTAAATTTGAGAATATCTAAAAATACTTAATAATTGTATTCCCAAATGGCCCCTAAAAGTCTAAAGCACGATTTGTAAAATTAGATTTGATAAAATTCTCTTTAAATAAAAAATATTCTAATAAAGATTAAGTCGGTTATTAGTTGAAAATGTAGTATAAAATCTTAACCAGTAATTTTATTTGACAAACAATTGAAATTATTTTTTAAAAATTAAAATGTAAAAATAAAAATTAAATAAATTTATTTAATTTACTTTTTAAAATCAAAATAGCCACAATCAAAATTTTAGCCTCAAAGTACGCCGGTCCTGATTTTTGCTATAATTTATATATTTTCTTAGATGCATGGTAGTTTTGTTTTTTTTTTTTTTTTTTTTTTTTCCTCGTAAGGAAGCAAATTTCATTAGAAAAGATAAAGATGATATATGAGGAGAGGCTGAGGTTCCTCAACAAATACTCCAATATAATAACCACAGTCCATAAATGATTGAAAAAAGAAAAATAAAACGAGTTTTGAAACCAATTTCTTGAACCCCATCCATGCCCTACAAAGAGGGCGTCATCTTAAAAGATAGTTTCTAAATAAGCGGCATGCTAGTTGGTAGGGACTAGAAACGAAGATGCTTGGTAGTTAATTTCAACCATCTCATCTCATTATTACAATTTTTTAAAATTTTCATATAAAATACAATAAAGAATTTAACTTTTTCAAATCTCAAAATAATAATAATATTAAAAAATAATATTTCAACAATATTTTATTCAAGAGTTGTTAAAATATTATTTTTAATATTATTATTATTTTAAAATTTGAAAAAGTTGAATTGTTTATTGTATTTTATATAAAAATTGTAATAATAAGATGAGACGTATTGATATTAACTATCAAGCATGTTTATTTCTAGTCCCTACCAACTACCATGCGGCTTACTTACAAACTATTTTTTTTCTTTATTCAATTTTTAACTTTCATCTTAACTTCTCTCATCTCAATTCACTAACTAAACTTAACTTAGTACTAATGCTTTCATCAATATTAATGACTCATTAAAATTTCATTTGAAGTACGTACTAGCCGTCTAGGTCCAGGAATATTAGGAGTACCGCACCTAATTGAAGAAAAATTGCTATTTTGAACATTTAAGATGAACAATAAGGCCAATAAAAGATGTCAACACCAAAAAATAAAAAAAGAGTACGAAATATTTGCACATCTCCCATGATTATCTTTCTAATATGGCTGTTGCTAACATATTACACTTCTTTAAAGTTATATTTGAAAATGAAAATTTTACATATCTTGCCCTTATCTCATTTTTATCCAACTATAATGAGGTGGGATTACCTATTACTATCAACATCTGAATTTTTCTTTGGAAAAGACTAAAGTTGATATAAGGGTGATTAAAAAAAAAATCGTATTTTATATGGTGGAATGAAAGTATAATATCTAGCATAACTCTATATTTTGAAAATTAAGGATTAACTAAATTCGCCAATACGATTTATCGTAATCACACAATATATGATTATATTTTATAGATATGTTGAGGTAAAGACATGATTAACAAAATAAGAACGATTTTTTTAATGATTCACTACATAATCTATCTCCCCACACATTATCATCTTCTTATACTTGTAAACTTTAACTCCATGGAATTTAGATCATATTTTGAAGTTTCGGTCTCAATTACCCTCTTCGACTATAATCATGTAACAGTGATTGGATGTATTTGTGCAATATTTGTATACAGATTATAATCAGTTGGGTCTAATTTGATTGATATATTTTTATTACAACATGTTTGGGGATAATTTTCGAGGGCTTTTGCAAAATCAGCTGAAGCTCAGTTTGATATCAGCTGAAGCCATACACATTATATCATCTGCTTCTTTGATCCCTCTTCCTTGGCTCTTGTATGTCAGTTTCCTTAACCGACAGGCAAGATGTTCTTCAGAGAACAAAACCAATATAACATTTTCCTTATCGACTGTTTGTCGTACCTCTCTATACTCGTCAAGCACCGGCAACGGATGGCCTGAGAAAAATTGAACAATTATAAAAATAACTAAAAATTAAGTTGGAGAAGATTAACTAGTCAAGTGCAGCTTTGTTTCTTCGACCCAGTGTAGGCTTTGGCAAGCCATCAAAAATTGGTTTTGCAATGGCTGCAGTCGAGAGGGCCTGCAGATCCGGTTTCAGACTAAACCTTGTAGTAGTCCATATGGATGAAGAACTACTGTAGTCCTGATCCTGCAAACTTGATGTGCTTGAAGACTTCTTTACTACAGAAAAGTCATCAGACACAACAGAATCTCCCAGACCAATTGGTATTGGCTTCAAACCACCTGTTTCAGAATCACTTGTCGTAGTTCGGCTTGCTGCTTTGGGTCTCAAGGCTAAGCCCTTTCCTGTTTTTGCCAGAAACCCACCGGTATTGCTGTTATTCTCCAACAACATTTCTGGCGTGTGATGGGTGAAATCAGCTTCAGACTTCTGACACATTCGGAGCAGTTTCTCGCAACATTTATCAGTGTCACCGTCCAGAGCTTCTGAAACAGACAGGGCGGCAGCTAGCTCACCATTCTCATCCAATAAAGCATTAACTAAACTTTTAGGCTTCCGGTGATGCCTCAAAGATGGGTTGGAAACCAGAGAGGCGCTGGGGAAAGGCCCATCTTCTAAACATTGAGAATCTCCTCTTTTGTAGGTAGCCATTTCAAGACATTCAGGCATGGTTTTCTGATCTCTCGGTTTGAGTCCGTAGTAACCATGTAACGAGCTCATAGCTGGATAAACCTTCTGCTGAGGAGACTTAACTCCAAGGGATTGAAATGATTCAAAGAAATCACCATGTCTACGCCAGGGTGGGATGTGGTCAGAACTGCTCTGTCTGCGGAACAGTTAGCATGGTCAGAAACTGAAAGATCAAATGTTCAAAACACTCTATTTTATGATGAACAATGAAAACGTTACATCAATTATTAAAGAGTAATACTAGGTACAAGCTTCAAATAGACAAGTCTCATACAAGCCCTTTATAAAAAAGTGAGTTCCACTAATAAAGAATAGTTTTTTTTACATTTTTTTTAGGTGGAGTCCACTTTTTTACAAGGGTTTGTGTATGAAGCTTGTCTATTTGAGGTTTGTACAAATCATTTCTCATTATTAAATGTTGGAAAACATTATAGTGAGTAAATATTTTTAAGGGAAACAACCAAAACTTGCTTATGTCATACAAAACATGAGTGATCATTAAAATCAAATGCCAAATCTGTCATACTTTCACACAGGTTTATTAGGTGGGGGGTGTGATGGTTGGGGAATTTAGATGGTTGGGGACTAAAAGGATTCAACCATGAAGGAGTTTCAGGCCATTCAGTATTAATTCAGTTCCCTGGCAAGCAAACCTACATCTCCAATGAAATCAAAAATAATGGAGAATGCGATCACGGCCTCAAAGTCTCAAGAAAGCTACCGGATTTATTGAATCCATCCTATCAATCTGACAGATTACACAAAATCCTAGACAGACTTTTCCAGTCCTTTGTTTAAAAGTATTAAGATTTCTTGAGGAAACTGAAAAGTACTCTTAACTTCAGAAATTACTCAAACTCAATTGAAACCGTGCGAATGAATGCACGGTTTCAGAGGCCTCAAACTGGACCTAATTCCAGGAGCTTCCAGCTGGCTTAATCAGGAATGAGGGGTAGTACCAAATGAAATCGCCAACGAGAAGAAAAGTACACGCAAAATGCTTTAATGATGGGTACTCTAATAACACTTCCAAAGAGCAAAGCAGTGAAATCTTGATCAAAGTAGTGGTTCAAGGCATCCCCACATACGCAATGAGTTGTTTCAAAATTCCAAAAGGCTTATGTAGTGATTTGGAGGGAATGATTGCTCGTTTTTGGTGGGGACAAAGAGAGCAAAAGAGGAGGATTCATTGGATGAGCTGGAAACGCTTGTGTAGTTCCATATTTTCTGGCGGGATGGGCTTCCGAGACTTGGAAGCATTTAACTTGGCTCTTGTAGCAAAACAAGGGCAGCGTTTGCAAACTCATAATAGCTCTCTGTTTTATCTGGTTTTCAAGGCATAATACTTTCCACATTGTGATTTTTTATCATCTACTATTGGCTCTGATCCTTCTTATGTGTGGCGTAGTATCTTTGAGTCTAGATCTGTTATTCAGGCTGGCCATCTGTGGCGCATTGCCAGTGGTGAACACATGAAGATTTGGAGGGACAATTGGCTGCCGAGCCATCCAAACAGGAGGATCATCACTGCTTGTAATGGCTTCGATGCTGATGCATGTGTTAGTGATCTAATAGACATTGCCAGGTAGATGGAAAACAGATTTGATACATCAGGTATTTCTTCCTTTTGAAGCTTTGGAGATTCTTAAAATTCCATTATTTCCTCATTGGACTGCTGATAAACTGGTGTGGGGATATACTCGAAATGGCCAGTTTAGTGTGAGGTCAGCCTATCATTTAGTGCTTCAGTTGAGAAGTGCTACTGCTGCTGAAAGTAGTTCTCATGTGGGCTTGAATACTGCTTTTTGGAAGAATATTTGGCATCTGAATCTTCCTAATAAAGTTAAAAAAATTTTGTGGAAAGCATGTACTAATGGCTTGCCCACAAAAAATCAGTTGCATTATCATCGAATCATAGATTCTGCTATGTGTGAGTTATGCCATGTATCTTCTGAGGATGTCTATCTTACACTTTGTAAATGTCCTAGCAGTTCAAGTGTGTGTTCAGCAAGAATGTGAACCATTGCAAGCACCACCACCACCAGAAAGTGCTGCTGCCAAAGGACCATCATTGCCAAAACATCTTTGACCTGTCCACCTTCTAACGGTCAACACCAATATGAAAAAACCTCTACCTAATAACCACCACAATCATAAACACTAAAATCTTCCATGGCATTGCATAAATACCGCCACCATGATGCCATCTTGATCATGTTGACCTTACCACCGCAGGTCTGCAGTATCACCACCCAAAATGCCACACAGTCACCCAAAGTCAGCCATAGCTCAAGTCCCAATATGTTAAAATAAAGAATTCTGTTTTTTATAAGTACTTTAAAACAGAGATTTAGAAATAAAATCAACTTAATAATACCATTTTTCCTGAATATTACTCATCTTACATTATAAACTTAGAGAGA
>QEOT01005074.1:456554-471225 GCA_003123785.1 Pterocarya stenoptera | reverse complement strand
AGAGAGAGAGAGGAAGGAACCATTGGTGCTCTGCAATTCAATATTCTTAGTAGAACATCTTGCAAAACAGGCTGTACTTTTACCTTACAAACACAAGGAAACTAAACAAATCCCAATCAAGTGACCAAGAAAACAAAGAAAAAGGTGAGGGTGTGCATCACGGGAGATAAGTTTATCATTAATACAAACAAATTAACCAAATAGCACAAACTTTTATAACATATCAAGGAAAAGAAGCTCAGATAAGGTTCAGGAGCAAATGCACAAGAACATTATCAGAGAAACAGAATGGAGTGAGCAAAATGTAAATACCCTGGAGTGATGGAACCATTTGATAAACAAGGAGATGGAGGATGCCTGCCTGGTAATGGAATCTGGAGAGACTTGAGAGCAAACATTTGAAAATCTGTAACCAATCCATTCATCTTTTTTATGTCAGCGACCTATGATACCAAGAAAAGAAAAATCACCACAAGGCTGAGGTTAATTCAAACAGACTCGTCAGTGAACAGATGCAATTCAGAATACATAATGATACAATGCTCAAGTCTTCCATGCATAAGACATGAAGCTATACAAACTCCTAAAGCATAAAGTAGGCTTAGAGAAAAGAAGAGAGAGAACACAGCATTTGGCCTCGGTCTATCCAACATTTATTCCTTCTACGTTTTATTTCTTCCCTCATTTGTAGATGGAAGGGCTTCAATATTCGCAAAGGCCCAAGGGGTGTTTTCCCAGGCCTAGACCTCCACAGCCCAGCAAGACACCTGAGGCCTAAATACCCACCTGACCCAGTAGTGTTCAGGCTGAATCGATAAAGAGAGTGCCTACCAACTATCCCAGTGTTGTTAAAGGTGTCTATCTATTCAAAACAGACAGATAACTCTAAGGAACGATAATTCAAGTTTCAAATAACAGATAAGGCAATTAAACCCGAAAGACCAGAAGAAGGCAAAATCTCTATTTAAAGAGGTCAGGTACGCTATCTAAGGGAGAACATCTTTGACTTTGATATTACTCACATCGTTACTGACTTAGGCATCAGAGGGTGTAACATACGGGTCCAGATTTAGGGTTTAAAATTAATATTATATTTTTTATTTTTATTTTATTTTATTTTAAATTGCTTCTTTATCTTATTTTTTTATTTTATTTTAATTATTTCCTTTACCCTTTTAGGAATTATCCGTTAGTTTTGTGATAGGTTAGTTTCCTAGTTTAATTACAACTCGGCTTGAACTAAGTTCCCAATATCATACCCGTGTATTTAAGCTGCCAAGGAGTCACTCCTCCCCCTCCCCATTAGCTATAAAAGCCCCGATCCTCTCTGTTCTAAATACAGAAAAATACCTAAATCAAGAACCAAGGTTCACGTGAGCCTTACCTCTGCCCAACCCTCACCGACCACCATAGGACGTCGGAGCACCACCATCGGCACCAGAAATTGCCGGCCAACATAGCCCCGTCGCACCTGCTCCCTCAGGAATCCTCCAGTTGCACCGCCGGTCACCTCCAGCCACCTTGAGTCGCCACGCATCCATATCTCTCTCGGTGAGCCCCTGTTTCGCACGGCACTATCGCCACACACACACACACTTCTCACAGAAGGCTCTCGGCCTTGAGATTTGATGTAGGCTTGGGCCTGAGGCCCATTCGACTTAGTAGTACTGTGCTAGGCCGAACCTTTGCCAGCACTTTGACGTAATAGGATCAATCCTGTAGGTTCACAGATAACGTGTAGGCGCTGTTGAGGTCCATATTGTGATGAAATTTCCAGATTTAATTTTATGTTCTTTTTATCGGCAGATCTTTATTAAGAATTGATTATACTGAGTTAGTTGTTCTAGATTATCATATATTTACAAGTCTTCGATTAAATTTGCTTGAAATCAAGATAATTAATATGTTAAATTACAATTTTATATTTAAACACATTTTGAACCACGGCACGTTTATCTCTCTCGGAAATTAGTAACGTTCCATACCTCGAATAGGTGACGCGCTACAAGTTGGAAATCCAGAAGCAGTGCTAAGAGGTAAAATAGTATGATTATATATATATATAAATGCATGCATATTATGAATATTATTGTATGAAATTATGTGGTGTTTATGATGGTCATTTACGCTACGCTAAGAGACAAGTTAAGGTTAGATTTCTTTCTCGTTCTTCAATGAAATATGAGATTATGCTTGAATGAATGGATGTTATTAAAAACACATGTAAGCCATGAGATATTTATGTAGAAGTTTTTAGTTTAGCATGTCATGTATTAAAAAGGCTAGATTATGTATGCCATGAAATATTTGGATGATATATGCCATGAATGCCATGAAATACATAGATCACACAAACTAAGGAAAGTTATAAATTATTCAGATCATGCATGTCACGTCAAGTATGCTATGCCATGTACACTAAGAAGGTCATGTTAGCTAAGTCATGAACAAGGTTATGCCATGTTAGACCAGTTTAGAAACATAATGAATTACCATGCATTAAGAAAGACAAGGAGTTACAAGTTAAGTGAAACACGGACACAAGCGTGTTTCACTCCATGTAAATCAGTTAAGTGAATCACGGACCCAAGCGTGATTCACCCCAGTTAAGTGAAACACGGACTCAAGTGTGTTTCACTCCATGTAAATCAGTTAAGTAAATCACGGACCCAAGCGTGATTCACTCCAGTTAAGTGAAACACGGACACAAGCGTGTTTCACTCCATGATATTTCAGTTAGGTGAAACACGGACTCAAGCGTGTTTCACTCCATGATATTTCAGTTAGGTGAAACACGGACTCAAGCGTGTTTCACCCCATGTTAAGACAAGATAAACCAGTTTTATGCATTCACATTACATGTGCCACTCATGTTATTCAGGAATAGATATGTTGTGTTAGCTATGATGTTGTATGTATGTATGAAGAGTATTCAGAAATTGAGCTTATGTTAGGCTAAATTACTTTTACGGTATGATGTACTATTTGCTGAGTATCCAAACTCAGTTTTGTTTGTTTGTTTTCCCTGTTTTCTTCCATGTCATTCTTTTCAGATGGTGACTTTGAGGACGCGGAGCTGGATGGCCAGGAGTAGATTTAGTAGAAAGACATAGAAATGAATAAGTGTCAACTACACGAGAACTAGAATTCTTTTATGACATTCATAGAATTTAATTCATGTTCTGTCATTTTGTTCAGTCTCGAAACAAACTATGTTCATTTCAGTTCTTTGAGTTTTTTTTAATAAATGAGGTAATTCAGACTCTGAATCTCTTTGCCGGGCATTATGTTATGAATGATAGTAATATCCCTATCCTTTGGGAACGGGGTGTTACAGAGGGCCCCCTTTATCACTCCCAAGCCCTCTTACTCTTTAGTTGCAGGAAATCGAGAGTGCGCATCGGTGAAACACATCTTTTTGGCGCCATTTATGGGATTCTAATATCTCGCAATCAACATGCTTTTCACATGCCCACCACCACTCGATTTAGGCAACTAGAGATTAGGAGGAAACTTTGTGAAATATGGAAGGAAGACTTGTAGAAATGGAAAAGATAGTAAAAAAACTTACCACAGAGGTTGACTCACTACAAAAGGAGAACAAGGTCCTCAAGGCGAAGAACAGACCGTCGGGAGAAGACATGACGCCCAGTCATACTGACAGGATGGAGTTGGAGGCACACAAAGCGGGCGACGGTAAGGCCCACCAAGAGGACGAAGACACAAAGAAGTTCTACCATGACTTGCACAACCTGATGGACAAGTACGAAGAAATGACCAAGAAGATAGGGACATCGTCTTCAGTTGATCAATTGTTAACCAACACTAACTTACCATACACCTTGGAGATCATGGCAGTACCACTCCCACCAAAGTTTAAAGTCTCGTCGATAGACATGTACAACGGCTCTGGAAACCTTTAAGGCCCACATGACTTTCCATGGATTCCCGGGGGAGATTGTATGCAGAGCCTTTCCTCTGACGTTAAAGGGAGCAGCTCAAGGATGGTTCAGAGCACTGCGGCCTTGCTCCATTGAAAATTTTGAAGAACTTGGCAGGCAGTTCATCACCCAGTTTATATCCAGTCGGCGGAGGAGATGGTTGGCACCGTACCTGTTGACGGTGAAGCAGAGGGAGGACGAGAGTCTGAAGGCGTATTTAGCGTGGTTCAATAAGGAGAGAATGACAGCTGACGACCAAGATGAAAAAATCATGTTAGCAGCATTGCTCGAGGGAATCTGGTTGAGGACTCTTTTCATGACCGAACTAGCAAGACAAACCCCGTCCACTCTGCGAGCATTTATGGATTGGGCAGACTATTTTGTGAATGCTGAAGACTCGTTGATCGCCCTCACCACCAGACCAAGGAAAAAAGAGGAGAGTGTGTTGAGGGAAGGCCCTAGGAGGACCCAAGAAAGCAGCCAAAAGCCAAGGAAGAATTGTATGAGAAAAAGTGGGAGATGCTTACAGGGCGGTATAGCAGTGGTCATGTACACTATTCCGTTGACCAGGCAGAGACAACCCCACTAAGTCGGGGATGTTAAAATGGTCCCCCGTACCGTCCAGCTCGCGATGGGAGAGAGAGAAAACCCAACGATGACCTTCGAAGATGGAGCTAGAAAAGCCTCCATTGACGTTAGGCCTAGTAGCGACGCCACCTGTGCCACCTGGGGGAAAAGGCTCACGAGATCATGAAGGACCACCACCTCGAGAAGAGCTTGCAAGTGGGTTCTTACCAAAAGCCATGGAAACGTGAATGTGGAAAACACAAGGAAAAGAAAGAAAGAAGAAAACTGGGAGCACGAAAAGAAGAAAAAATGGGAAGCACGAAGAGACGGGAACAAGGGAAGCCAAGGAGTAAACCAAGAAACTTGTGCAAGAAGACAGGAAGAAAAGAAAGGTGAACAACACCTCGCAATAAATACTGACGGTAGTTGTTAAGAGGGAAGACATATCGGTTTCTGACAAAGATTATGGGGGAATCACGATGCAGAATCACAAACGTCACCTCAGGAACCCTCTGCGCGTGGCAAGGACTTGCGGGGTAGCTGAAAGGAGCACAAGGCATTGGGCTCAAATCACAAGTAACAGAGCCTAGCCTCACAGACAACAATAATTACAAGGCCCAACACCTCTTTAGTGATTTATCAACTTCATCCTACGACATAGTAATTCGAGGGGAATAAAGTAAATCAACTGAGAGAACCTTAAGACGCCTAATGTAAAAGTCTCATTGCATTATATGCAATGAGACTTCACGGGGATAACTAGAAGGGCTTCAATATTCACAAAGGTCCGCGGGGTGTTTTCTCAGGCCTGGACCTCCACGGCCCAGCAAGATACCTGAGGCCTAAATACCCACCTGACCCAGTAGGGTTCAAGCTAAATCTGCCAACTATCCCAACGTTGTTAAAGGTGTCTATCCATTCAAAACAGACAGATACTTCTGAGGAATGAAAATTCAAGTTTCAAATAACAGATAAGGCAGTTAAACCTGAAGGAGCAGAAGAAGGCAAAATCTCTATTTAAAGAGGCCAGGTACACTATTGAAGGGAGAATATCTTTGGCTTTGATATTACTCACATCATTACTGACTTAGGCATCGAAGGGTCCCTTTTACCACCCCCAAGCCCTCTTACTCTTTGGTTGCAAAAGATCGAGAGTGCGCATCGGTAAACCACGTCCTCAACAGTAGACAANCGCGTAGGAGGCGATGAGAAATTCCCGGGACTTGTAATGCCATTGAATCATCATAATATATTACACAATTTCGAATCAACATTACCAGAATTATAATCATCGTTGCTATTACTGCTAGTACACCAAACAAAAATAAAAGAATCAAGCAGAGAAATATTAGTCGAATAATCGAACAAGCATACCTCGACGCCGTACTTGATGGCAATCCCGGCGAGAGTGTCCAGCTTTGAAACGGTGTGTTCGATGTAACCAACAGCACCGCCGGACGAAAGCGCAGAAGGAGGCGAAGCGAACGGCAGAGACTCTATATATCTATCTCTACTGCCTCCATTACCGTTCACCGTACAAGTGTGATAATTATGACTGTCATTACGCCTCTCCCTTTCCATCTGCGTACAACTCAATGCAAAATCAACCCGCCCAAACACTCCTAATCTCTATATTATACATCGATCATCAACACACAATATGCTCACCGATCGAATTCCCTTCTAGAATTGGAAAAAGAACAACCCAAGATCGGTGAAAACAGAAAGGGAAAAAGAAAACCCCAAGATCGGCGTGTCTTGTTCTTGATCGACGTGAAGTTGCTTCCCAAAATTATGCAGGAAAAACTCAATGAACCGAACGAAGATCGGTGCTCTCTCTCTCTCGTTCAATTAAGGGTGCTTATGTTCAGCATTTTATCCAAGAGTTGCAGTACCTCTGGTGTCGTGTTTGGTTTGGATTGGCGTGGACAAATAATCCAAAATATTACTCTCCGTTCGAATATACGAATCGTCTTATTTATTTCGTTATTATAACTATCTTAAATTATCATATAAAATTTAACAAAAAATTTAATTTTTTTAAATATTAAAATAATAATAATATTAAAAAATAATATCTTAATAATATTTTATTCAATTTTTAAATTTTATCTAAAATCATGTCACTCATTTCACCATCCAAACAGATCTTAGAAATTGAAAATCCCTTAAAAAGAAAATGAAAATGATACGAGTTTGCCCTTATCCTATGTTTGGTTGTTAAACTAAATTCAACTCATTTCAATTATCTCAAATTAACTATTAATGAGATCCATTATTCTTTCAATTTTACATAAAAAAGTTAAATTCGTCAACCTACTTCATACATTCCAACCTAAAAAATTAAACTCATCTCACTCTTAAAAAATTAAACCCATCTCATCCAAAAAAAATTAATCAATCATCTCATTCAAAATACTTTTATTTACAATTCAACTTAATTCATTTCAACATCCAAACGCAGCAAATTATTGTTTGAGTTTGAGTATTTTAGTTTAGTTTTTATTTAAATTTTTTAATGATTAAGAAAATAACTATTAGTAAAGTGATGTATATTTTTTATTTTTAAAAAAGAAAATTCTATACATCATACTATCATTCCACTTTTATCCTATTATGTAAGATGTAACATATTTATCATCATTAAAAAATTATTTATTAGATGATTCTTTATCATCTAGTTATGATAAATATGCTACATATTATATAGTGAAATAAAAATAAAATAAAGTGTTGTGTATAATATTACTTAAAAAAATGTTTAAAAGAACAAATAAAAATAAAATTTACACTAATAATAAATTTGAGGAAACAAATTCATGGTGTTGAGCATCATCATCCCTTAAACAAGGATGTGGTACAATTAAAATTTAAAGGTTAACACCTCAACAAACAAATAAAATGTGATTCGTAATCCCAACAAAGGATTAGGTTTTGTTTATTTAAAATATATTTAAATTATATATATATATATAATACAAGTGGGTGGTCCTGCCACATAAAGGAAGTGGCTGG
This sequence comes from Pterocarya stenoptera, assembly GCA_003123785.1. Taxonomy (NCBI): domain Eukaryota; kingdom Viridiplantae; phylum Streptophyta; class Magnoliopsida; order Fagales; family Juglandaceae; genus Pterocarya; species Pterocarya stenoptera. The sequence continues at coordinate 463,702 of QEOT01005074.1, read as the reverse complement.
TTACTGTTCATTATAAAAATATATCTGCAAGTGCATAGAATCGTAAAAAATAATAAAATATTTTAAAGAAAACGGTTATCAAACTCACAGGGAATAATTATACTATTGAGAATTGAAATTGCTTAATTAATTACTATTTGGATAATCGAAATTTGAAGAATGGTTTATCAAAATTAAATTGAAGAAAAAAACATTAAAATTAAGATTTTAAAAATAATGAAAATATATCTAGAGCATTTGACTTCATCTAGCAAATCCAACACAATTATCTCAAGTTGATGATAAAAATCACTTAACTATTCAATATTTTTTCTCGAACAATACCAAAAATATCTCCAATTAAGAATTTCATATCACTATGTGAATTTAACTAATTGGAGACTCATTAAGTTTTTTGGACTTTTCTTGAAAATCATAATAGTCGCGATAAAACATCTCTGTTTTCGCTCAACTAATGGTGTTTAATCCTAGAGCTTTAAACACAAATCACCTCTTGGTCTCATTGCAATCCAAAAGATTGAACAATAGTTAGTTAGAAAATTATAAGGATTAACAATAAAGAACAAACGCTCAATCATGAAAATATTGAAAATAAAATAACTTGGAATATAAACTGTGTGTTCAGTGCTAGGTTACATCAAAGTTCTAGAAAATAGAATTAGTTCATAATGAAATTAAAAAAAAAAGAATAAAAATAGCGTTCTTTATTGAAGTTGGTTGATAAAGTATTCGGCTCTCGCCTTTGCCCTCCAGTTCTGCCTTCTCAAAAAAACACTTCAAGAATAAAAACTGGAACTCTAAACCTAAATTCAGACTCTCTAAAACTCAAAACTCTCAACTCTGATTTAGAATTCCCACTATTCATCCCACAAGACGGGATTCAATAGATGTTAAAATTCAAATCTAGAAACAAAATAACTGCGACTGCAATCTAGCCTAAAGATCTGAAAATTGGTTTCTAAAAATAAATGTTAACAAAATGGAAGATTCAGTAGTATATGGCTTGATTTGTGAAATTCGGGAGGATAGAGGTGAGTAGATTGATTGCGGAACTTGGAAGGTGGTCAGCAGCAGATTGATCCTAGTCGGGAGGAATTATCCCACCGAATAGATATCGTGTGCATTGAATATAACTGGCATGAAGGTCACAAATGAACGGGTGTGGAGGTCACAAATGAACGAGCGTGGAGGTCACAAAGACCACACGGCCTTCTCATCACCTACCGAGTAGAAAGACTCCCGATCGGGATGAACGACTCCTCTCACCTTTTCTAGTTGTTACCCATGATGTCGTTTAGTTTGGCCTTTTACATTGGTCGTTTAGACTAATCGGCCAATTTAACTGCCTAGAGTCTGGTCACGTTTTTTGGTCGCGAGTCTCTTCGCCTACTGAGAGGTAAGTCTTCTCGCCTTTGGGCGAGAGAAATCTCTTTGCTACCCACGGGACAAGGCTTATCGCCCCAATCTCAGCGGCTCTCTTTAGATATCACTGCATCTCATCGGTCTGGATCCGTAATCTCTTCTTTTGTACCAAAATGCTCTTCTTTTGCATTAAATCTTCTCATTCGTTCAAATCCAAGAAAATAAATAAAAATATGTAGAAATAAAATAAAATCTATAGTATTGAAAGGAAAATGACACTTTTCATAAATAAAAGAGTGATAAAAATCATATAAGAATAACACTTATCAAATACTCCTAAACTTAAGCTATGCTCACCCTCTAGCAAAGGAGAAAGAAAGACAATTAAAACAAGTATTGGTTTGATTCACAAAATTTATTGCCTCAAATATTATCTAAAGTCTATAATTTAAATGAATCATTAAAGATCAATCAAGTCCAAAGAGATAATTCAAAACTCAATTCCACCACATTAACCATCCCCACACTCATGCATACCCATCATTCTCACTTCATCATTGGCTCCCCGGATAGTTTTATGCAAACAAGTAAATCAATAATGAATATCTAAAAACTCCATAGGCTTGCTTTTCAAATCACTCTCCACTATTGTAAAACAGAAACTATCAACAGGAATTAATAGGTTTTTATTAAACTTGTAATGTAAGTTTAGGATGAGGGTTACAAAGAAAATGTAGGATTCAAACAAAGCAAGAGAACTTAAGTTTGAACATTAACAGAATAAATAGAGCATTTCTCACTTCTAACACAAACATCTCTTCTCAATCTTTGTAAATCTCTCAACATACATCTCTTTATTGTACTCTCAAGTATATCTCTCTTTACTGCACTATTCGGCAGATCGGATTTTTTTTTTTTAGAAAATATTCCATACCCTTTCGACTGCCTTTATGGATGACTCTCGTCGGCCTTTTCTTGTTGGCCACACAGTAGACAAGTTAACTCTTCACACCCCCAAACTTATGATTTTTTATAATATTGCTAAAATTACTTGTAGACTTTCTACCACTCTTGCCTTTCATGCTCTTGTGAGTCTGTGACTTTGTGTAAACTTAGTTCTCCTAAAAGGTAAGGATATCGGTGTTTAAGTTCAAATAGAGTAGGAAATATGAGGTTTATAAGAAAAAAATGTAAGGCCAAAATATATTTCAATAAAACTCAAAGGGGTGACTAGAGATAAAGATAATAAACAGGTAAGCTTAAAAGGCTCAATCGGTCCAAATAATGTCTTAATCATTTCTCCAATAATATTCTATCTAGGATTTCACCTCGAGTGTCATCAAACAAGTTCTAGAGTAAGTTGAGACCATATAAATTCATAAAATTCACATAAAATTTCTATAGGTACTCAAAATAATTAATGATCATAAGAAGCATTCATTAAACATAGAAAATATCAAAGTAAGTAAAATCAAGTAAAGAATTAACAACTAGACTTAAGCAATGAGAATTTTTCTTAAAAATTATAATCAATTTCAATTATATTCTTATCATAGACTCTTTTTTTATTCATCAAACCATACTGTTTTTAGCATTATTATTATTATTATTATTATTTAAATAAAATAATATCATTTCCCCCCCAAACTTAAATATCACATTGTCCTTAATGGAAATAAAGGAAGAAAAAGTAGAGTAAAGAATGAGATAAGGTAAGAGATGCTCCCCTGTTTTTTTTTTTTTGGTCTTCCAATTGAGTATTTTCCTTGAAGGTGTAGCCGTGTACTCCTTGGAGATCTCCTCGGCTTCTTCATTTCTTAAATTTGATGGAAGCAGTTTGAGTTCAAGCCTGGGGTGGTTCCTTACGTGTTAGCTTTGGAAATTCAGCTCCATAAGTTTCATAAGTCATGACTACGTCTTGGTCGCTTATTTGAAAACAAGAATGCACCTCAGAAGGAAATTCCATTGATTTAAATACGTCATCAGTGACCTGCTTCTTGCCAACTCTCAAAATGAGTTTCCCTTTCTAGACATCAATTAAAGTTCTCCCCGTCGCAAGTAGAGGTCGGCCTAATATCAAAGGGATCTTCTCGTCCTCCTCCACATCGGAAAGATGAACTTATCAATTTTTACCAGTACGTCCTCAATGAGTCCTCTTGGTTATTTAATGAATCTACCCGCCAACTGTAGAGAGATGGTGGTTGGCTTTGCTTCTCCAAGATCTAGTTCTTTAGACGGCATCGTCTTTTGTACAATTGCACTACTCTCCTCAGTCGCCAACTGCAGAGATAACTGATTATCAATCTTATTTTTTCTTAATCTTTGCGGAAAAGGAATAGTGGATCATAAATTGAAGGAGAATAAGTTTCAGAAATAAGCTCCCTGGATTTCTTGGGTTTTGCAGCCCCTTTATTCTCTCTAGTCTTCTTAGCTTGCTAATCGATCGCCTCCTGATCGGTTTCTTTCACCTCGTACTCAGTTTTCTTCTTCTCGGACTCCACATTTTCAGCAACTTCTTCATCTCACTCAGTATTTACCGATTGGTCATATATCCGCCCACTTCTCAATGTTATAGCTTTGACATGTTCCTTCGGATTGGTTATAGTGTTGCTCGGTAAAGTCCCTGCTGTTCTCTCGGGAAGCATGTTTGAGAACTGATCGATTTGTGCCTTAAGATTTCGGATTGAAGCCGAGTTGTTTTGATTCACCATATCAGTCTTTTGTATGTACTGCATAATCATATCTTCAAGTGTCAGCTTCTTCTCTTGCTGTGGAAATTGTTGAGGTGGTCTAAACGACACTTGGTTATTGTTCCATGAAAAATTAGGGTGATTTCTCCATCCGGGATTGAATGTGTTTGAATAATGATTATTTTGACATTGGAAATTGGACACGTAATTGGCTTTTTCATAACTCGGTTGGGCAAAAGGATTTCCCACTTGAAAATCTAAATCTACACTTGAATGATTTCCTGCGCAATTATCACAAACAACATTAGTTTGTATAGCATTAACGTTCATTTTACCTATTTGTTTTGATAGATTTGCCAACTGAGTCGCACTTGCGGCAACAACATAATCTCTGAACACCTTGTACTCCTGTTCGGCCATATTAAATTTGGAGGCGGCAACGTCTTTCTTCTCCTCTTTATTGTGCACCTTGTTCTCTAAATAAATATAATAAAATCCAAAGTAGTAAAAATCTAGCTGGTATCGATATCAATAACAAATAACTATTTCCTGACAATGGCACCAAAAACTTGTTCACTATAAAAATATATCTACAAATGCACAGAATCGTAACAAATAGTAAAGTGTTTTAAAGAAAATGGTTATCGAACCCATATGGAATAATTATGCTATTGAGTATTAAAATTGACTAAATTAATTACTATCTAGATAACCGAAATTTGAAGAATGGTTTATCTAAATTAAACTGAAGAAAAGAACATTAAAATTAAGATTTTAAAATAATGAGAATAAATCTAGAGCGTCTGACTTCACCTAGTAAATCCCACACAATTTATTCTTCCTTGTTATAGAATTTCAATTATCCCAAGTTGATGATAAAACTCTCTTAACTATTCAATATTTTCTCTCGAACAATACCAAAAACATCTCCAACTTAATAACCATATATTTCTATATGAATTTAACTAATTGGAGACTCATTAAGGTTAGGTTTGGATGTTGAGATAAGATGAAAATTTTATGAATAGTGTTAGGATGAAAGTTTAAAATATTATTTTTTAATATTATTATTATTTTGGGATTTGAAAAAGTTGAATTGTTTATTATATTTTATATGGAGATTTGAAAAAGATGTAATGATGAGATGAGATGAGATAGAGATGAGATTTCTTATCTTTGCCCCCAAACATAACCTCAGTTTTTTAGATTTTTCTTAAAAATCACACTAGTCACTATAAAGCATATCTGCTTTCGCTCAACTAATGGTGCTTAATCCTAGAGCTTTAATCACAAATCACCTCTCGGTCTCATTGCAATCCAAAAGATCGAAAAAATAGTTAACTAGAAAATTGTAAGCATTAAGAGTAAGGAATAAACACTCAATCATGAAAATATTGAAAATAAAATAATTTGGAATATAAACTGTGTATTTAGTGTTAGGCTACATCAAAGCTCTAGAAAATAGAATTAGTTCATAATGAAATTAAAAAGAAAAAGAATAAAACTGGCGTCCTTTGTTGAAGTCGGTTGATGAAGCATTCGGTTCTCGCCTCTGTCCTCCAGTTCCGTCTTCTCGAAGAACACTTTAAGAATAAGAATTGGAACTCTAAACCTAAACTCAGACTCTCTAAAACTCAAAACTCTCAACTCTAATTCAGAACTCCCACTATTCATCCCATAAGATGGGATTAAATAGGTATTGAAATTCAAATCTGGAAACAAGATAATTGCGGCTACAATCTAGTCTAAAGCTCTAGAAATTAATTTCTAAAGATAAATGTTAACATAAAAAGGAATTATCTCAAAAATAACGAAATTATCTAAAATAGAAGATTTAGTGATATGCGGCTTTATTTGCGAAATTCGAGAGGATAGAGGTAGATTGATTGCGGAACTCGCAAGGTGGTCAACAACAGATTAATCCTAGTCGAGAGGAATTAACCCACCGAGTAGATGCCGTGTGCAATGAATATAACTGGCGTGGAAGTCACAAATGAACGGGCGTGAATGCACAAAAACCACACGACCCTCTGAGGCCTTACCAAGTAGAAAGACTCCCGATCGGGATGAAAGACTCATCTCGCCTTTTCTAGTTGTTGCCTATGATGTTGTTTAGGTTGGTCTTTTACGTTGGTTGTTTAGACTAATCGCCCAATCTAGCAGCCTAGAGCTTGGTCACGAGACTCCTCGCCTACCGAGAGCTATGTCTTCTTGACTTTGATTGATCTGCATAATTGTATATTTTATCTATTTAAAACCAATAATTTTTAATTGGTTTATTATTTTATCATTGGTTTTGGATGGATAAATTGATTAAGAGGCATAAAGCCAAGTTGTGAATTAAAGTGATTAAAAGCATAGTTTCTGCTTGATTTTATAACTTGTGATTTATTTGGACAATAAGTTCTTCACATGCACAACACGCTCTTAAATTTTATTTTTCATCTCTTGTTTAATTTTATTTATTTCAGTTTCTTTATTTTATTTTATTTTTATTTTATTTTTTTTTAATTACTGCGCTGACTAAACGACATGTCGTTTGGTCAGCAGACCAAAACGACATGTCGTTTTGAGCTAATAGGTTTCTGCCGTTTGAGCTAAACGACGTGCCGTTTTGTCTAAGGGTAAAACGACACGTCGTTTTGCCCATGAGTTCGTTTCTGCCGTCTGAGTGAAACGACGCCGTTTTGTCCAACGAACGAAAACGACGCCGTTTTCACTCATCTTCAACCTCTCGCCCTTCTCCTGTGCAGCACAGTGAACCGTGCAGCTGCAGCTCCTCCACACGCCACCGTGGGCCGTCCTCCGCCCACCTGAAGCCACCGGCGACACTAGAGGACACCGGAGATCAATTCCCCACTGCCCATTGAGCCGCCGGCGATCCTCCACGTCTAGGAAACGCCACCATGCACCACTGCCTCCACAGGCCAGTCCGAGCACCTTCATGCCGTCCTCCGCCCACTTCACAGCCACACTCTGCTCAGACGACGCCGGCGATCCTCCACAACCACTCCGACGCCGCAACCTCTACCACTTTCAACGCTGGCTGAGAAACGGCAGCACCTCCATGCATGCGGACGACACGGCCGAACGAAG
>QEOT01005074.1:431201-449676 GCA_003123785.1 Pterocarya stenoptera | reverse complement strand
TTTTTAGAAACGTTGATTATCTATATACTTCTCTTGATTCACTGTGATTTCTGAATACAGTGAATGCTTGAGAAATCCCTGTGGTAATCAATTGGACTTGTGAATGTCTCTACCATCAATTATTCAGACTTAACATTTGATGATTAATTTTCTTGGACTTAATTGATAAATCTTCCAGTTAGACAGAATCATTATTCTAGTCTAACTGAGTTAATTTTATCTTTCAGTATTTTTTATTTCTGCACTTTTATTTCACAGTCCTTTATTTTACTGTCCTTTATTTTCTGCAATTTAATTTTCTGCACTTTAATTTCCAGCACTTTTATTTATTGTCATTTAACTTTCCGGCTCATTTAAATTTCAGTCTTTTAATTTTCAGCAATTTGAATTCACTGTCTTGCATTTTAATTTCTGTAATTTTCACTGCATCCAAAACACGCAAAGCCAATCAAACAAAATGAATCTGGTTCACGATCAGTAAATCTTCTTTTCACTGCACGCTTTCATCCATTGTACATATCATCTGTTTTTATTTTTATTTTCCCATCGTAAATATTTTCACCATTTTTCACGAGTTTATTTTTATCACTTTCCCTGTGGAGACGATCTAGGAATTTATTCCTAATTACTACTCGACACGCTCCTGCACTTGGGATAGCCTTTTGTGCTGCTCATTTTCGAGTGAGTCAGCCTTTAGGCGAGATAAATCTTTTTACTGCCCACGGGACAAGACTCCTCGCCCCAATCTCATTGGCTCTTTTCAGATATCGCTACCTCTCATCGATCTAGATCCATAGTCTTTTCTTTTGTACCAAAATGCTCTCCTTTTGTACTAAATCTTCTCATTCATTCAAATATAAGAAAATAAATAAAAATATGTAGAAATAAAATAAAATCAATAGTATGAAGGAAAAATGAGACTTTTCATAAATAAAAGAGAGATAAAAATTACAAAAAAATAACACTTATCAGTCACCCCAAATTGGTTCCAAACACCCAACCCAGGTGTCAAGGAACACGCCGGTCGACATAGTCTAAGGCCACCAAACATCGAGGGGGTAATAAATATATAGATATGATTGGATCCAACTCGGCGTCGATGGTGTTGTTCCGAACACAAATTCACTCTGATGTAAGGTCTTTAGGTGCCATTCCGCATCGAAGTGATTTTCCAACTGCTCTCAAGGTGGCGTCAACCATTGGCACAGCTAATCCATGGTATGCTTGTGGCATGAAATGGTTTAGCAATGAGGTAGGATTTGTGATTACTCAAGCAGAATTATTTTACTTGCCATTGTCTATTATTTTCTCCATGGATCACGTGGCAGGACAACATTGGTAGCTATTATTTGGGCATTAGTGGAATGACGAAGATTTTCTCTTAAGATATATATTTTAGGATTTTAAAATATAAAAATTATATGGTGTGGTTTAGGTTTTTTAAAAAAAAAGTATAGAATCACTATGTGGAAAAGGGAGATTGGTACGTGTATATATGATATTTACACAACATCATGTCAAGGGGCTTCTCATTATATTTTATAAAATATTTAATATTTTATAGAATAAATATAGTGTATCACTTAAAATTTAGTGTAAGAGCTGTGCTATAGATCAACCATTGTTCACGGCTGATTCGTAGCACACGTTACGTGTCCCTTTTTTTTCTTTTTTCTTTTTTAAGTGTAGACCTTCTAGCTCTCTCTCTCTTCCTCTCTCTCTCATCATCTCTCTCTAGTGTCTCTCTCTCATCAGCGGCTCTCTCTCATCAACTTTCTCTCTCTCCTCGACTCTCTCTCTCATCATCTCTCTCTCATCAGCTCTCTCTCTCGCCGGATCTCTCTTAACAGCTCTCTCTCTCTCATTGTCGGGTCTCTCTCTCTCATCACCGAGTCTTTCTCTTGGTCTCTTTGTCTCGCCCTCCATCAGCTCTCTCTCTCTCATCATTGAAAACATTTCAAAATAAAATGTGTGAAATGATAGGAAAGTGGGTTTTGTTGTGAGGGTGTTTTTGTCATTTTATTATGATGTGTTTTGGATGATCTCAAATAGTGGCTGATGCCAATATTATTTATTAGTGTAATTATACTTGCATGCCATCACATACATAAGAGATTTTAATTGAGTTGTTCTACTCATCATTTTTTTTTAAAAATTTAACTCTATATTTCATTCAATTCAATGTTTAGCCTATACAAATTGTATCATATAAAACTGCCGTATACAATTGCTTTGGACACTCCAATATCCAAACTTGCTCTTCCTCCCTAGACATGCCTATCTTAGCAAGCTAATGAGCTACATTATTATATTCTCTATGAGTATATTGAATTCTTCACCCTCTTCTATTTTGAAAAAAACCTTTGATATTTTCTATTAATTGGCCATACCATGCCCAACATTCCTTGACATTATTCATAGCCTTTATAACTTCTAAAGCATTTCCTTCAAATGTGACAGAATTAAACTTGAGTTCAAAACATAATTTCAAAGCCCTTCATAAGGCCAATATTTCTGCTATCATCGGGTGTGTGACTCCCTTCCTACTCATGCACAAAGAGACCAAATCTTCCCTTGAGAGTCTCTTATAACAATTCATGCACCAATCCTTTTATTTCCTGTATCAAGTGCAACATTCCAATTGACTTTGACGCTACTGCCATTAGGTGGTCTCCACTTAGCCATGCACCTGCCAGCACTCCCAACAACTTTTGACCCCCCTAGGCTGTTCTATGCCTGCTTGAAGTCATCAAGACTCTCGCTTGCTTGTTTCAATACCACTCTAAGACTAGAGAAGGTCATCTCAAAACTAAATTTTTTCCTTTTGATCCAAGCCTCCTCATGATAGTTGCTACAACATCCAGGTCATTCTGCTGAAGTTTCAAAGACAACTTCTTCCATAACACAACGAAATCAATTTCATTGCTGGACCATTTGTGGATAGGGCTTATAGATTCATCCCACACAACAGATGCAGTTGGACAACTCAACAGAGCGTGACAAATCATTTCCTTCTCTCTTTCACATATTAGGCACAAAGGGTTCTCAATAATCTTTCTCTTAGTCAGGTTCACCTTGTAGGGAGACAATTATTGATGGCTTTCCAACTGAAAGTCTTCACAACACCTACAATATTCAACCTTCAAACAGGTTTCTAGCTTTCACTTCCCATTAGGCAACAAGAGGCTTCTCCCTTCACTTTCTTTCTTCTACTCATATCTTTTTTTCTTTTTCTTTTTTTTTTTTATCGAAAATGGACTTCATTTCATTCAATGAAACCAAAGTTACAGTTGTGACTGATAAATACAGGAAAAATTCAGATTACTAGCCAAACTACTCATCTATTTGGGACTTCCAGCACACAAATTTCTTTGTGACGGGTATTGTTTTAACTTCTATAAGCTCTCTAATGACAAAACTTTTTGAAATTTCAATCACAGTTTGTCTAAAAATGAAACACTCTTTAAAAACAATGATAACCATCACCCAATCTCCAAAGGAGGAGAGGATATCCAATCCCCATCCTCCAAAGGAAGAGAGGGAAAACCACCCACCATCCTCTTTTGGAGGTGCAGGACAACACACTCTTATCCTCCAAAGGAGGAGAGAAATTCTCTTACTATGACCAACAAGTCTAATAGCCTATTTCCTTTTATTTTTACCTAACACAAACAACAAAACAGAAAATACATAGGAAATACTGAAAAATATAAATACAATAAAACAAAAACTTGAAATACACTGAAACCGAAAAAACATTGAGCAAGGAGGCTGTAATGGCACGTGAAGGATATGCGCCACGCTGGGAGTGTGCCGAACCGTTGATCCTGAAGCTACCGAGATCGTTGACCCCAGAAACGCCGCACATGGCGGCAGCAGAGCCCTATGTGCGGTGGCACGTGGAGGCCACGCGCACACTTTGACCAGCACATGTGGATCACGTGCCACTCCTTTTGGCAAAATCTTCTGTAATCTGAAAGATCGGTGGCTTAGGAACCCCATAGTGGGGAGTGTGGTGGTCGCTGGCCACCGAAAAACCTCAGAATAGCACTTCTCCATGCTTTGATCAGAAAAAACAAAACAAAAACAATGAACACAAACTAGACAAGAAAAAAACTAGAGAGACAGAGGTTTTGGGCTGGGAGGAGGGAGGGGGGAGGAGCCAAGGCTCTCAACCCGCCCCTCTTCTGGCTGGTTTTGGTTTGGATGGGTTTCTAGAGAAAAGTCAGAGGTTCTTTCTCTGGCTCAATTCTCATTGATTGACGAGTCCAAACTTCTTCTACTCATATATGATGATATGCACTTTTAACATTAAAATGTCCATCTTTTGTGTGTCCCTAGATTTACTTGTCCTTTAAATAAAGGTTAAAGGGTATGCTGCACATCAGTTCAGCTTCCTCTTCATTTAAAGTGTCTCTGATAACATATTCTTTCCAACTGCCCCTTTTTTCATCAGTAAACTCCACAACCCTTGAGTTACAATCAAATCTCTTTATTGGGGATTGTAGTTAGCAAGTGGAAGGTCTTGGGATCCATCTGTCTCCCTAGATTCTAATATTTCTATCATTCCCCACCCTCCAAATAAGACCATCTTTGAGTAAATTCATTGCTCCCCATAATCTCCTCCAGATCAGAGAAGGCCTTAAGCCTAAGATTGCCTTCAAGAACTCAGTATATTTGAAATATCTCTCCTTTAGGACTTGCAACCAAGGAGTTGAGGTTTGTCAAAATCCCCTAACATTACTTGCAAGTAAAGCTTGGTTAAAACTCTCAAAATCCTCGAACCCAAGGCGTCCATGATTTTTTTGGTTCCCCCATTCTACTCTAGCAGCACCATTGTACTTTCCTATCCTCATGTTTAAAGCCCCACCAGAAACAAGCCATCATGGCTAATATTTCTTTACACGACTCTGCAAGTAGCTTGAAGACACTCATGTGGTAATTGGATATTGATTGAATCACAACCTTTAGAAGGACTTCCTTACCAAAGGAGGATAGAAATTGGTTTTTCCAATTGTTTATCTTCTACCACACCCTATCCTTAATACCTTGAAAGGTATTGTATTTTTATCTTCCCACCATGGTTGGAAATCCCAGGTATTTCTCATAGCAATTGCTGACACTTGCTCCCACCTCTCTTTGAATCAATTTCCTCTCATTAACCTTTGCGTTCGAGCTAAATAAAATGGAAGATTTTGTTTATTGAGACACTGCCTTAAGGCTTTCTCATACAACTCGAGTAGACTATTGATTTTCTTCCATTCCTCCAGTTTCTCCCTGTCCAAAAGAACAAAATCATCAGCAAACAAGAGATGTGTGAGTCTAGTTCCACCCCTCACCACAGGCACTCCCTGATGAATCCTTTCTGCTTAGAATAACTAATCAGGTTGCTCAGGCCCTCTGCACATAACGAGGATAATTAGGTGATAAGGGGTCACCCTTTCTTAACCCTTTCAAGGTCTCTCTCGGTTGTCCATTTAATAGCACTGCAAAAGAGACAGTAGTGACACACTTCATAACTAAAGCAATCTATCTGGTGTCAAACCCCATTCTTCTCATAACTTCTTCCAAATAACTCAATTCCACCTGTCATATGCCTTTGACATGTCTAACTTTATAACCACATTCCCCACTTTCCAATACCTCATCTTCTTGATGGAATGAAGGAACTAATAGGCTACCACAATGTTATCAGAGATGAGTCTACCAGGTATGAATGCGCTCTAGTTGCTTGAGATAACAACATTGAGTACATGTCTTAGCTTATTAGCCAAGGTCTTTGCAATGACATTATACAATACATTGCATAGGCTAATTAGCCTATAATCTGTGACAGTCATAGGCTCATTCACCTTAGGTATCAACAAAATATAAGTAGAGTTGATGGTTATGTCCATTTCACCCACTTTTAGAACTGCTAAGACATCATTACAAACCTGATCACCCACTTTACTCCAGAATTTGTGATAGAAACATGCCCCAAATCCATCAAGCCTTGGAGATTTCAAAGGTCCTATTTGGAACATAGCTGCCTCCACTTATTCCTTTGTGAATTCCCTTAATAGCATCTAATTCATTTGCTTAGTCACTTTCCCTTCTATCGAGTGCAAGCAAGTTGATCACATCTCTTTGGGGGGCCAAGTGGGTTGAAATATCCCTTCATAATACTTCCTAAAGGCTTCAGCTATTTCCTCAGGTTCTACTCTCATTCTTGAATTAGAATCAACTACTGACTTATCTAGTTCTTCCTTCTTCTCTGGGATGCACATGCTTGAAAAAACTTTGTATTTATGTCCCTTAGAAGGTACTAGTTTCTTTTAGCTCTCTGCTTCCACTTCAAGTCCTCTTGTTCTAGGAGCAGACCTACTTCATTTGTAGTTGTTTACTCCTCACAAAATTATCGGGGCCTTCGTCATCTTGTGGCTTTATCAACTGATCAGATTTGTAGCTAATTTCTTTTGCAGTCTTTAGCCACCCCTTACTCCACTTAATCAAAGCCCCACTGTATATTTTTAAAGACTCTTCCCCCCATCAATGGGTTCAATGTATTTACTTCCTTTGACCACACCTGCTTAATTAACTGTTCACACCCTTCCATAGTAGTTCAATTAGAATAATATTAGAATTAGGCACATCTCTTCATTTTTGATAATTTTCTATTGTCATGGACATTAGTAAGGGTTTCTAGGCAAAGCACCTTGCTGTAAATCCCACCAGAGTATACCCCTTGAAAGTAGATATACATTGACAATTTGCAACAACCTTATCCAACTTTTCTTTTATAAAAGTATGATCGGTATGTTGATTTCTCCAAGTAAACTTATCCCCCTTACATCCCAAATAAAAAAGAGAGGTTGTTTCCAAGGCTTCCCTGAAGAGTTTCATATACTGCTCCCCCCTCTGATTGCCCCCATGTATCTCCGTTTGGGCTTTTATTTCATTAAAATCACATACTACAAGCCAAACAGTTTGTACAACAGGTTTTAGTTGAGCAAGCAAGTTCCAGGAGTCATTTCTTTTCCCAATTTTTGGATGGCCATAAAACCCCGTTAAAAGCCATTTAAAATAGCTTCCTCATCACGGCTCCATACACTTATATGCCATTGCGATTAGTTTTGAATCTCAATTCCATTCTCATCATTCCATAATAAAGCCAACCCCCCTTCCTCCCAATTGCGTCAACCACAAAACATCTAGCAAAGCTAAGCGTTCTTTTCACAGCATCTATTCTACTTGAGTTAGTTTTTGTTTCAATGAGAAACACAACTTTGAACCTCTTCTCCCCCACATAAGGTAAAGGTCTTGAATTGTTTGAGGGTTCCCAAGCCCTCGACAATTCCAACTCACTAGATTACTACATTTCCTCTCCTCACTTTAGTAGTTCTTCCCTCATTTCACCATCCACTACCTCTATCACACCCCTTTTTTCATAACAACAATTGAGGTAGGAGACACACCTATATTTTTTGCGCTTGCTCTTCTCTTCCAATGGCCACATTTAGATCCATCACTGCTTCATTGTAGTCAGAATTTGCTGGTAATACAACGCCTTCGCCTTACTTCCTGCATCCCAGATTCAACTTAGAGTTCTCCTCATTATTGTCTATCCTCATAATCTCATGCGATCTGTGGAAGATTTGTGCCACAACAGGACTCATGGCACCCTATAGACCCCAGTGGAGATCATGACTTCACTAAGCTCATCCCTCCCAGTTTGCTGCATCTTAACCTGCACCATAGTCCCTTTTGTCCCGATCTCTTCCCCTTCATTATTTTTCTCCTTCATAAACTAGCCTACCTCCCCGTCACCTTCCTTTCCCCCTTCACCATTTTCTGGCCCATACCCCTCCTCCTTCACCCCTTTCTTTCCACTCCAGGTTTTACTCCAAAACTGAAGAAGCCCTCAACCATGGACCAAACTGACCTACTACTCCCTCAGTACAACTTTGCTCTTGATGCAGGATCCATCCACATTTAAAGCACATTCTCGGTAGTTTCTCATATGTTAAAGGAATGGATGACACCCACATTATTACGTGGCAGTATAGTATAGTTCAGGGTGTCGATCCACAAGGAATTGGAAGAAACACTAGTGTTTCTTAAGGAAAAATATTAAATGACAATATGACAAGAATATGAAAATCATCCCTAAAACATGCAATTAAAATGAGATTAGGGCACAAATAAAAAGGTAAGTAAAGCTTCAGGCTTCCATCAACCGATTTCAATACTCCGACTTTTTCAATCCAAACGATATACACAATTAAGAATTATAGCACCAAATTTCTAATTGGAAGATATGATATTATATTTATCATTCATCTACTTTTTCAACCAACAAGTAAGTATTGATCTTAAGATAGGAACACTAACAAATGAGAACGCAATCATTCTTTCCACAGGCTTACATGAGATCAAAATGGTCGAAACAAAATGTTGTAATGTGGCTTAGGTTAGGCTATATGAAAAAAAAAAAGAATGAAAGAAAATGATTCAAAAACTTACAAGTACATACTTAAGGAATCTAATTAATCATCTCAATCAACCACATTCCTCACTTGATATACTCTTCAGCCTTTCCAATCATCGAGTAATGCATTTTTCTTTTCTTTTTTTTTCTTTTTTTTTCATTTTTTTTTATAATTTGGTGAACAATTATATATCACCCTAGTATTTTGCTATTTCTACCCAGTCTTGGTATTTCTACCTTTGAAGCTAGCTCACTTGAACAACTAGTAACTCGTGTTCTTCCCTTTGTTTTTATTCTTCGCAAAGAGTACACACTTGGAAGTAACAATGATAGAAAAAATCAGTTTATAGGTTATACTCCAATGTGGAGAGGTATGGATAATGTAGGTATATGAAGAAGAAAAAAAAGCTATATGTTTCTTGGCTCAAAATTAGCTACTAAAGGTCTATAATTGAAAGGGTTGGCTTGAAAGGTTCAAACGTTAATCCTAAGTTGACCTTCATCATATCTCAAGTATATCTACCATCACACCATAAACCATGCAATGATATTTTCAAAAGAAGTGCCCAATTCAAAAAAAAAAAAATCAACGAACGTTTATGACAATTTTAAGCATTTATTAGTTGTCAATCCTCTCCAAAACTCACACATAAAGACTTTAGTAAAAGAGTTTTCTAGATACATGTGTCAAACCACCATCTTACCACAAAACTTGGATGAGTGTATTAGATATCCTGTAAATACCTCAGCATAATGATCAAAATGGATTTCTTGAATTCACTAATATAGCTATGTATGAGAATGAGCACATATGTGAAAGGATGTATGTGTGATGCTAATTAAAAAAAATTACGTCACATATAAAAGTGCCACAGTAATTTGTACCACCCCCAACTTAAAAGAAACATTATCCTCAATGTTTAAGAATCAAAATTAAATGGATAGTAACTTAAGAGGGTAGAATATACCTGATGTGTGACGTGGGCAGCCCAGTAAGCATAAGAGATAACAAACTAAAATGGCGAAATGTAACACCCCGCTCCCCAATAAAGACATTTTAGAATTTTTGAAGAGCTAGTGTGCTACTACTAAACTTGAACTAGAAAAAAAAAATCTTTTTAATAACGCACCAGATGCAAAGGATTTCATAAATAAAACAAATTTTATTAAATACTAAAAATCCAAAAATAAAGTCTGCGGAAGCACTTATTTAAAATAATTATGGAAGTCTCATGTACTTATCAAAATAATTTAATTAAATCTTAAACCATAAAGCTTAATCATAGCAAAAATCCGTCTAGGCCTCTGCCCAGCCTCCCGGGGTCAAGTCCTGTCCTGCAGTCTCATCCTCATAAATGTCATCACCTGGGTGGTTTAAAAACATGAAAAATAAACTAAAATGAGTCGAATACTCAATAAGTACACATCAAACAGTAAACATAATAAACATAACGTTTCTTGAAAAATGTGCATACTCATGAATATATACGTAAATAACATGAACATCATGAGCTTATCTTTCACTTGTCATAGGCCGTTACCCACTGTTGACACCCGTGAGTTAGGGTTAGCGAATCTAAGCAGATTCTGATTCCGCCCGTGACCGCGGGTTATGGAATCCGTACATAAGGAAGACATACTGGGTGCACTACCAGCATGTACGACCTGGCAATGCAATATGCCCATAACATAGGTACCGTCTTCATATCATAACATAGGCCATTACGTATCTTATCATTCATATTTCATCATAATCATACTTGCATACTTGCCATATCATAGATTTCAAAAGAAATCACATTTATACTTGTCATATCATATCATAGATTTCAAATGAAATCGCATTCTTTCATAACATGTTGTGATGCATGACTTCTCACATAAAATCGTGATTTTTCATAAATACTTTAATGCATAAATCTTCACATAAAATCATGCATGTCTTTTCATAAATTATTTTAATGCATAACTCTCACATAAAATCATAACTTTTTATAAATCTTTTGATGCATAATTCCTTTCATAAAATCATGAATTTTTATAAATAACTTGATGCATAATTATTTACATAAAATCATAAATTTTCATATTTTTATTATGTCTTGGGTACGTAAAAAGGGACTTCTAATGGAGGGCATACATGCATAATATTTTTATAAAAGACATATCGTTTACCGTACATACGTGTAAGGGTATGATCATGCTACTTACCTTGCAGCGCTAAATCCACTATTTTCCGCACGTAATCGATCACTTATACAAAGTATTAAACGTCATTAAATCTATCTAGGAACCATATCCTAATATCCTATTTAATAAAATTCATACTGTATAATATAAAAATATTTTGTTTAATATAAAATCAATGAATATTTATATCTTCAATTATTTAAAAATACTAATAGCATATTCTTAATTAAAACACTTGGGCTATAAAAAATAAGTCATAAACTTAAATTCTTAAAAATAGATTTACTTTCTCATGATTAAAATAATTATTTAGTTTAAAAAGAAATCTAATAAATACTAATATCATTTAAAATACTCTTAACATATTCCTTTATTTTCTATTTAAAGTATAACATGATAATTTTTCATTAAACTTCTATTAAATATATAAAGGAATATTAACAAATATTGGGCTTGATAGTATACTTTTTAAAAATATATTTTAAATATATTTTATGACTAATATATTTATTTAATAAAATATAACTCCTCTTTAAAATATTAAGCCCAATAAAATTATTAAAACAGTTGTTGAAATAATATAAGATCAAACCCAATTTAAAAATACAAGTTTATTTAAAAATCACTAGAATTAGAAAAGAAAGAGCATAAAATTTATACTAGTAGTATGTACACGCTTAACAAAGGAAACTAAAAAGAATGAAAGCAACTTTAAGAGCAAAATCGTAATAAACGTAAGTCTATGAGTGTTGATTGAAAATTAATCTTATCATGATTTATGACACGGTCAAAGGGTTGCATAATTGTAATAAGCCAAAAGACTAAAAGTTAAAAGAAGCAATTAATAGCTTGAAGACAAACTTTCAATTTCAATAAAGAGAGAGAGAGCCCTGATGTAATTACACGAATTAACCTTAAGGTGGAAGAAAAGAATGTAAAAGAGTTGAAAGGTACAAAGTTTACGGTTGTCCAGGTGAGAGCAATTAAAGAAATTGAAAACTGGTGCTATTCGGTGAGAGAAAAAGAGAGCGAGAGAGAGAGAAGAAAAACCTTGGAGAGGTAGAAGAAGATTTCCTGTGCGGTAGTGAGAGAGGCCAGATTTGCTGTGTTTATTTCAGAGCCTTCGTGGGACTTTTATAAAATGAAAATAGAGGTATATCGTAGGGTTTTCTGATAAGAGTACTTGGTCTCCTAATAGGATTTGGAGTTATTAATTAGAGGATAAGGATGAGGCTAATGGGTGGAGATAGGGAGAAATAATGTTTAAATTCAAATAAAACTCTAGGCTATTGTAAAAAATCGGGTCATAATAAAATACTAATTAAAAAAATCTGATAATAATACTAATAATAATTATTATTAAAACTGATACCTTCAAAATATGATAAAATAATAATAATAATAATAATAATAATAATAGAATATTTATGGTTTTAAGAAAAATACATAAAACTTATCTTACAGCCTAAACTTAGGGTCAGGTTGTTACACGAAATGACACTATCCTACAAACAGAAAAAAAAAAAAAAAAAAAAAAAAAACAGCAACAAACAAAAAAAAAAAGAAAAGGAATTAAAAGAAACAAAATATATATATATACACACCTGCATGGTGGGGTTAAGTTTGATAGACTAGGTTTGCAAGTGGAATGTCTTCCACTTCAGAAACTTGTCTATCAGTAAGTATTTTAGGCATTAACCATTTACTTTAAAAACCCAACCATCCCTAAGGTTCTCTATTTCTACAGCCTCGTTTTAAAGAATATGTTTCACTACAAAGGGGCCAGTCCACCTAAACCGAAGTTTTCATAGGTGCTTGTAAAGTCTAGAATCATATAAGTATACTCGGTCATTAAGCTTAAACATCTTCCTAAGAATATTTTTATCACGAAACGCTTTCATTTTAGCCTCTAAATGAACAGTTACAAAAGTGTGTGCCCCGGTCACTAATGATAGCACGTGGTGTACCAAACCGAGACAACACATTTTCTTTAAGAAATTTGATTACTGTCTTATTATCATTGCTTCTACAAGCTGCTGCCTCTATCCCTTTTGACACATAATCTACGGCCACAATAATGTATTGATATCCAAAAGAGGAAGGGAACGGTCTCATAAAATCAATACTCCAACAATAAAAAATTTCTATCAGTAAGATCGGATTTAAGGGCATCATATTACGACTGGACAAAACTTCTACCTTTTGACACCTTTCGCATGAGCGACAATAGAAGTTTGCATCCTTAAAATGGGTGGGCCAATAAAGCAGAGTTTTTTCATTGAAAAATGACCCCCATAAGCTTGGGTATGACAAAATTCTAAGACACTAGTAATCTCCTCTTCAAGGATGCAACGCCTTATAATCTATCTGGTCAGGGCAATACTTGAAAAGAAGAAGTTCATCCCAATAAAAATTGCTTATCTCAACCATAAACTTCCTCTTGTATTGTGTGATCCAATCTACTGGTATCTCATCTACAACCAAATAATTTACACTATAAGCAAACCATGATAAAGAGGAAATAAACAGTAAATACTCATCTGAAAAATCATTCATAATTGGCATGTGGTCGGTAGTGTCCTCAAATGTGAGCCTCAAGAGATGGTCGACCACTACATTTTCAACTCATTTCTTATCTTTGATGGTGATGTCAAATTCCTGCAAAAGTAAAATCCATCGTATTAATTGAGCTTTAGCATCATTTTTTATGAGAAGGTATTTAAGGGCTGCATGATCTGTGAAAATTATAATAGGAGAACCAATCAAGTAAGCAAAAAAATTGTCCAAATAAAAGACTACAGCTAGAAACTCTTTTTTAGCAGTTGGGTAATTCATTTGAGCATTATTTAGAGTTCTACTAGTATAATAAATGACATAGGGCTTCACTAGAATTGCACAAAATCTTAAAAAGTAAAGCCCAATCAGGTGGCTGCATTATGGGTGGTGAAGTAAGCTTACTAATCAGCGTTTTAAAGGCCTCTTGACAGGCTTGTTTCCACTCAAATGGGGCATTTTTAGCTAGGAGGTTGAATAACAGTCTAAATATGGTAGAAAAATTCTGTATGAATCTCTTATAAAAACCCGCATAACCAAGAAATGATCTAACATCCTTTACTGTCCCAAGTGTAGATAACTTATAAATTAATTCAATATTAGATTGATCAACCTCTATCACCTTTGAAGAAATAATATGTCCTAAGACAATACCAGAAGGTACCATAAAGTGGCATTTTTTCCAATTCAAAACTAGTTTATTTCCCTTACAACGGGTCAACACTCTTTAAATTCAGCAAGTACACATCAAAAGAAGTTCCAAAAATAGTCAAGTCATCTATAAAAAAAAACTTTTATGTAATTTTCAGTCATGTTACTAAAAATGCTCATCATGCAGCATTGAAAAGTAGTAGGGGCATTACACAGTCTAAATGATATTCTAAGGTAAGAATAAATACCAAAAGGGCAAGTGAAAGTAGTTTTATCCTGATTTTCTAATGCAATTTGAATTTGATAGTAACCAGAATAATCATCTAAAAAATAATAAAATTGGTGACTAGCTACATGCTCAAGGATTTGATCAATAAAAGGGGGGAAAATAGTCTTTCCAAGTAGCGACATTCAATTTTCTGTAATCAATACACATCTGCCACCCAGTCATAAGCTTTGTAGGTACTAACTCTCTTAATTCATATTTCACTACAGTAGCACTTGACTTTTTGGTGACAACCTGCGTAGGACTAACCCATTTACTGTCAGCAATATGATATATAATTCCTACATCTAATATTTTTAACACTTCATTTTTTACCTCTTATTTCATGGCAGGATTATGTCTGCGTTGAGAGTCTTTACAAGGGCTAGTTTCTTCCTTTAAATTAATTTTATTAGAACAGACTAAGGAGCTAGCACCTTTGATATTTGCATTGCTCCAACCAATGGCTGACTTGTGCTCATTTAAGGTTTGAAGTAATTGTTCACCTTGAAATTCAGACAATTCAGATGAGATAATAACAGAAAAAGTATCACCTGGACCAAGGAAAACATGTTTTAAACCCTTAGGCAAAAGTTTCAATTTAACTCTTGGTGCTTCCACACTTGAAGAAATTTGTTTTTCATTTTTCTTAAACAACTCCTCAAGTTTCGGTTGCCAAGTGTACCATAATCTTGAGTTTTATAAAAAATAGCACAAAAATCAATAACATTAGATGAATCATTAATATTATCAAACTCAAAATTAATAAGGAAATATTCAAGGGGATCAAAATCATGAATTGTGTGAACTCCATTGTCTATGAGTGGGTCAATCATGTATGTGTGGTGGCACTCATCATCTTTTGGTTGATTTCTAATATGAAAAATATTTACCTCAAGAGTTATATTTCCAAAAGTGAGTTTAATTAGACCATTCATAAGAGCATTAGTAGTAATAAGGAAATGTCTACTTAAAATTAAAGGGATTTTAGAACTAGAGTCAATGACAGAACTAGTGTCAAGAATTAAGAAATCAACATGACAATAAAACTTATCAATTTGAATCAAAACATCCTCCACCACACCTCGTGGTACTTTAACTAAACGATCAGCCAATTGCAATACCACAATAATTGGTTTGATTTATCCCAACCCTAGCTGCAAATAAATGGAATAAGACATCAAATTTACACTAGCTCTTAAATCTAGCAACGCTTGCCTAAACTCATGATTCTCAATATTACATGCAATGGTTGGACAATCAGGATCTTTGTACTTAAGATGAATTCGTTGCTCAATTAGAGCACTAACTTGCTTGATCAAGAATGTTGTCTTCTTAACATGGTGCTTCCTCTTAATTGTATACAAATCTTTCAGAACTTTTGTATAAGTAGGAATTTGTTTAATAACATGCAAAAAAGGAAGATTAATTTTTACTTGCTTGAGGTTCTCTAGGATTTCATTACTAGGATCCAAAGTTCGCATATTCAATTTTAAAGCTTAAGGAAATGGTACCTTAACTGGGCTCTTAATTACTTCGGCTTCCTTGGGCAGCTCAGCACCACTATTGCTTTGATCCTTTTCAACATCCTTTGACTTATCAATTGTTGGGATGTTTAAGGATTTACCACTTCATGTCACAGTGGCATTGGTGTCCTTCAAGTTTTCTTGAGCCATATGTTGACCTTGGGTGTAGATTGAGCTTGAGAAGAGAACTTGCCACACTCATTCACATTTAAGAAGCTTATCAACTTAGATACATGACTTTTTATCTCATTATTTTTTTCAACAACCTGTGTAATAAAGATTCAAGTTTTTCACTAATTTTACCCTGTGCCTCAATAAAAGCATGTAAAGTATCTTCTAAGGGGTTCCTAGAGGAAGAAGATGCATGATACGGTGCAAGGTAAACTCTAGGTGGCTGTGCAAGTTGTTAGTTTTCAGATTTCCAGCTAAAATTAGGGTGATTACGCCATCCTGAATTGTAGGTATCGGAGAAAGGTGTAAAATGCTTCTTATACATACCTAATGCATTACATTATTCCTCATATATTCCCCTCATTTCAGCAAATGTGGGGCAATCTTGAATTAGGTAATCCATCTCACCAAACGCAAAACACGATCCAAAGGACTCTACACGAGTAGCCATGTATGTTGGCTTTAAATCCTTAGTTTTTAACACCTCTAACTTCCTAGTAAGCATCTCCACCTTAGCTTCTAAGTTATCCTATTTCCTAAGATGGTAAATTCTACTACTATTTGGATTTTCAGTAGGCAGTGACCTATTTGTATTCTCAGTAGCACTAAATTCGATCCAAGTGTGAGCTTTTTCAGCAAGCTCATTGAGATATTCTATGGCCTCATCTGGATTTTTCTACAAAAACTCACCATTACACATCATCTCTATAAATTGACGCTCTCTAGGTGTAAGTCCCTCATAAAAATAACTAACTAAATGCCAGTTCTCATACCTATGGTGAGGACACATATTCAACAACTCCTCAAACCTCTCCTAAGCCCAATACAAAATCTCACTATCTTTTTGTGCAAAGGTGGAGATTTGCCTCTTCAAAGCATTGGCCTTATGTTGCGGAAAATATTTGTTAAAGAAGACCTGTGTCATCTCATTCCATAATCCTATTGATCGTGGTCTTAGTGAGTACAATCAGCTCTTTGCTCCATCCTTCAAATAGAAAGGAAAGAACTTAAATCTTACAACATTATCTATAGCATTATGACTATAGAAAGTCGCAACTACTTCCTCAAACTCCCTAATATGCAAATAAGGATTTTCATTCTCTAAACTATGAAAGGTGGGAAGTAAATGTTACATCCCTATTTTAAAATCAAGTTGACAAGTGTTGACTGGAAACATGATGCATGATGGTGTGGCTGTGCGTGTAGGGTGGAGGTAATACTAAATAATTCTAGTGGATTGATTTTCATGTTCACTCATTTCTTCGGGACTAGATAAATTATCAAATAAAGGATTTAAAAAATTTGATTTTGACTCAAGTACAAGCCTACAAGAAAATCTACCCAAGGTGTCTCTATATCTTTGCATGCAAGGTAATAAAATACTAAAATCTAAAAATACTATGAAAAGAAAGAAAGAGAAAAAAATTTATAAAAATAAATAAATAATGCAGCAAACTAAAAGAGGGAACGAAGTTACCTTTGCACACTACTGGAATAAATTATGCCTTGTATCAATTCTTCCACCATCTCCCCAACAATGGTGCCAAATTTGATTACGCCCAAACTATTACACAGTGGTATAGTATAGTTTAGAGTATCGATCCACAAGGACTTGGAAGAAACACTAGTATTTCTTAAGGGAAAATATTAAATGACAATATGACAAGAATATAAAAATTCTACCTAAAATGCATAATTAAAATGAGATTATGGCACGAATAAAAAGGCAAGTAAAGTTTCAGGCTTGCATCAACCTGATCCAATACTCTGACTTTTTCAATCCAAACAATATACACAATTAAGAATTATAGCACCAAATTCCTAAATGGAATATATGACATTATATTTATCTAATTTCTCAAATTTAATTTTAGAATCTATTCCCCCTTAACAAACCACAATTTTCATATGTAAAAATGAATATCTGATCTAAAGATGAGACTATGTTGAAAAATTATAGTGTAGCAAAAGATCACATTAATGGCATGAAAAACCTGTTTAAGTCACAATCATATATTCATAATTCTATAGCTCAACAAACCATAGCAAGATTTAATATAATTTTCTCAAACTTATAATATCCAAAACAAATAGTGAATTCAATCCTAGAATCTTAAACAATAAAACTTAATCTATGAATTGAAATAAAGTCAAAATATTTTCACCAATCAATTTTTACCCTAGGCTTTACTCATGACTTAGTTCTCCATAGAATAACTATAAAATAAAAATGGTATTTTTTTCTTCTCCAGAACTGTTCAAAAATCCCCCAATGATATGCTTCTTTAGGATATATAAAAGAAATCTGAACGTTTTCCTCATTCCCGTATAAACAATCACCTAACTTTTAGGACTCATATTTCCAGCCTTGTAAATGCTTCAGAAGTTATAATTGGGACATCCTTTTTAGATACAAATGTAACACCCCGTATTTTAGTGTATTTTAATGAAGGATTATTTTAATTAATTTAATGATTGATCCTCTAGTTTTAGTATTTTGGGAGTTTTAAAATTATTATTTTATAATATTTTATTGGGCTTTCTTCTTATTAATTATTATTTCAGATTTAAATTGATCTTTGATTTAAATTGGTTCGTTTATGGGTTTTAAAATTATTGTTGTTTTATTTAAAGCATTTCACTGCGTTT
>QEOT01005074.1:391004-403556 GCA_003123785.1 Pterocarya stenoptera | reverse complement strand
AACAAAAAAACAAAAGCAACAACTAGAAAGGGAGAGCCAAAGCCGAAAAGAGGATTCCTCCCTTTTTTCTTTCCCACAAAAACAGTGATTGAGACTTTCATCTCGCAAGGCTCAAAAAAGAACTCATCTTCTTTCATTTTTTTTTTATCAGTTCTAGCCTTTACAACTAAATGGGTATATGACGAGAGCTGGGAAACATGAACAAGTTAATAGTGATAAGTTTCTGAAGCTTTATGGTACACAGTTGCCAAGCGGTTTACAAAATCACATGGAGGCAAGGAAGTGCATAGTATTTCTAAATACACTCATCTAAGCCTTTTCTGGACTAAAACAAACTGAATTTGATTAATCAAAAGAATTCTATTTAATTTCAACAAAGCAAGAGTATGCTTCTCATGTAAATTAGAAGGAAAATTCATTGATTAAATTGAGTCAAAACACCAAAAAAATCATCAACAAATCAAAGAAAAATTAAAGATGATTAGTCTAGACCTAAAAGATTCTAAAGGTGGATGGATATAGTTGATCTCTTATCAGATAGATAAATTTAGTTGCAGAGAAATTTGGAACTGAAAACAATATTATCCATGATATTTCACACCCTAAAAATCTTCAATAAGCATGGTTTCACAAACTCAAACTCTGTGCTTGATGCAAGAAAAAGTATGGTAGGCAGTCAATCATAAATTCTAGTTCTTGCACTAAACCACTTTGTGCAACCTTCTGCATGCATCAAAAAAAGAAAGATCCTCCTATATATCTGATTCGAGTTTAAAAGGAAAACAAGCCTCATGTAACCTACTAGAACAGCATTACATAAACAAAGGAAGGCCCAATGCATTGAAAAGCAGGAGAATCTCACTTGCCCAGGCTCCCACGTAAGGTAGAAGTTACCACGGCTAGAGACAGCAACATATCTTCCATCTGGAGAGCGATTAACTGCATTAAATGTTCCTGTATAATAACTTGCACCACTGATACCACTAGAGACTGTTCTGAAAAGGGAAAGAAGATACGTGAATATCTTATCTGTTGAAAGGAAACATTCACCCCATAGATTTAGTGGAATCATGGCTCTGGGTAGAAACCTTTCTAGGAGACCGGGAAAATGATACACTTTGGAGAGATAATTAAACAATATTGGTAAGAAAGTTTTTTAAGCTCATAAAAGTAAGTTTGTTGCATATTGATTCATGCAGCACATTTGGATTAAAATATGAAGCTGATCCATTAAAAAAGATAAGAACAGGAAAATCTAAGCTTTAAGGGCATAGTTTATAAACTGAATAACTAGCATGACCATTCACTCTTGCCTGCCCCCATCCCCCAAACAAAAGAAAGAATGCAAAGGGTAAATTACATTTTTCTGCCCTAAATCATAGGTTTATTTGAACATTAATCAACCACCAAAATTATGGGATTGGTTGCAGGTTCTCCACAACTTTAATATTTCTCCAAATTTCGTAGGATTTAACCTTTATTTTCACATATCATGTTAGCCGAAAAAAAAAAAATGAATAGAACTTAAAAAAGAAAGATTATATATTCTTCTTTCCACATTTTTTGCTTAAGTTTTTATTGTTAGGTTAGACAGCACTAGTTGGTGTTTTGTTGGTTAGAATATGCAGGTGAAGAATCTCCTCTTTTTTTTTTTCCTTTTATTCTTTTTCTTATTTTTAATGAATCATGAGCTAAGAATGTAAATTTTAAGGTGAAGTATAACAGAAATTGTGGAATCTTAACAGTAGAGAATATTTAAACTGATCTAACAATTAAAAGGTTGATAAACCAAATTCAAGGTTTGAGAAAGACATTGCAATTGACCTCATAGTTTTGTGTGAAAAATGCAATCAATTTATTTCTCAAAAAAAACAATAGCTTTCTGGACACATCAGCAGGGAAAAAAACATAGTCAAAATAAAACAGAAAAGAAAACAAGTAAAAACACTAAAGAACTTTCAATAATAATTTCCCATTAACAGATGTGCACAAGAAAATAGATAAACGAATGGAATGGTAACAAATATAGTAGTTAGTTAGAAGCATCCTATTCTACCTGACTTAATTTAAAAGTCAATGCAAGAGGACCATCAAAACATTTTTCTATTAGTAAGTCAAGTTTTATTAATGAAGAGGACCATCTAAATATGTCCAGGTCATAAAAGAATGTGTTAAAAGGTTGCAAGATATACTAATTTTCATAATTTATTCTAAATTCAAAGAAATAGGGGAGGTTACTTATGTATCGGAGATGGAAATTTTGAACATACTTGCTGGGTTCAGAAAGTTATTCAGTTATTGTGCACATCATATGGCACACATGGCCATGCATAGCTATCAGACAAGATGAGCCCTACTCAAATCCAGCAACAGACACAAGATGCAACTGTAAATTGACTGGCTAAGGCTCACAAGATGAATATGAAAATTATTATTATCTTGCCAGTAAACCAGATTGTCATATCTAACTAATACCTGATACAGGTGTCAACACCTACGTTTTGCTAAACCCACCTAATGAGAACAGTTTATACAAGTAGACTAACTTAAAGTTATAGTAGAAACACACCGATTAAGAGTAGCTGAAACAGTTTCCTGAACAGCAGCCCTCCAGTTGTAGCCCCTATTGGACGTAACATATATTGCTCCTTCGTCTGTGACCATCTCCGCACTCTTGTCTCCAGTTGCCTTTATATATACCTGCATATGGCATAACAGAAGCATCTAGTATTGGGTACCGATACTTATCTCATTTATATAGAGCCGATGGAGCTATTTTGTTTTTATAAGTAGAGCCATTCAAACTATATTGAGATAATAAGGCATACATAACAACATTTGGCATCCAAATGATAGGACGGCACATTCTAAGATCAACAATCACCTTAGGAAGAAGAAAATAAAGGGTGATTTTACGTGAAGACCGGGGACCAGTTAGGAGGCCTTTTTTTTAATAGGTGATCAGTTAGGAGGCATTGACATGGAGTTGTAGAGCACTCTATTTTCATAATTTCACATCATTTTAGGCAAGCTAGGCATCTGTAATATTTATGCTCTGATTTAGGAACAATTATTAGGCAGCATATAGTTGGTGATGTGCAGTTTCATTTATTATAGGAGTATATATACAAGTCTGAGCCTAATAACAATAATTTAAACAACAAAGCATGAGATAAAAATTCTACCACCCAGTTTTTCTGCCACATACAGACACCTCTCCCCACTGTCTTATTCTTCTCTGTTCCTCTCTCCACCTTGTTACTTTTTTTTTCTATTTTTCTATTTTTTTTATTTTTGGTTGATGAATATTAAAAAGAGGAAGGTCAGCGGTATATCCCATAAGAACAAATTTCCAAGAGAAAGTTTGCAACTCTGATATAAGTCGCAAAAAGAATGAAATTTTTAGAATTTAAATCCCAATATATGGCAGCATAAGTCAGCGTGAGTACGCATTCAAGTATATTAAGGTCACCTAGGATAAAATACTTGCGATTAAGCTCGAATGCATATGACGTATATAATAAACACCAGGAAAAACGTCATTATGCTTATCTCAACCACACACGCAGATATAGTCTCCCATTATTACATTATTAACAAAGAACCAAAAGTAGTCTTTATAGGTCTTGTGTACCATATCTCCAGGAAGCTGAGAGCTTAGTGGTATTCTTTCCCAGCTTTCTCCGGCATCTGAAGTGTACAACAGAATTGCCGGTTTTCCAACAATCCATCCCTCCTTTCCTTTGAAGCTAATGGAATTAAATCTGTAGTTGAAGTCTTCGTCCTCGGCTGAGGGTATTGAACGTGGAGCCCAGGTGTTTCCACCATCTTTTGTCTCCATAATGGTTTGCCTAGTCCCCAAAAGAAAACCTACGATAAAACACAGTGTCAAATTGTGCTGAATCGTTTTTGTAGTGCTGCAGTAATATAAAAAACAAAATGTAGAAGGTCAAATTTTATATAAGAAGAATTGAGGAAAAAAAAAGAAACAAAGAAAAGGAGAACTTCACGATCACGAAGATTATAGTTCTATAAATTTGGTTAAAATGCAAAAGTCATTGATGTAGTTAAATGGGGAACAAAACAAACACAAAATGGATAAGTGGCTATGGTAGGTGCAATATAAATTTAGTCATAAATCAAAATCTAAACAAAACCAGTGAAGTGAAGTAATAGAAATACCGTGATTTAAGTCGTCAGGGACGAAAGCGATGTCGAGAAGGACAACGCCAGGGTCAATGGGCAGGTACACTCTTTCCCATTCGGAAAGTGCGTCTTCGGACATTGCGGGTGGTGGAGCTGCTACTAGAGACAGGGAAATAGCCGTGGTCTGGGATATGAATTCCCTCCGATTCAACGAAGAAGAAGAAGAAGAAGAAGAAGAAGATTGTTGTAGGGAAGCTTTGGGTTTGGGTTTGGGTTTGGGGGCTGAAATGCGAGGTTGAGCTGGGTGATAACTATATTGCTGGCGAGGCCGTGAAGTGCTGGCCAGGAGAGAGTTCAAGGAGGATGGCTTCAGCAAAATCATTGGATTTGAGCTCGAGCACTCGCACAGTTGCAGCAGGTTCGCCATTCTTCGATGCTCTCTCTCTCTCTCTATCTCTCCCTCTCTCTTATCCGAGTGGTGGTTGGTTGTTCTCAACGGCTCGCGGACAGTTTTTGAAGCGCGTGGATGGATTTTCCAGTGGATAGGGCCTTTTTTCGTAATTTTATTGTCTCCGCAAAAAAAAAAAAAAAAAAAAAACTTTAATGAATAAGATAATTGAACAAGTCATGTAACGATGGGTCCAAAAATTTTACAAAAATACTATATACAACCGCCTCTACGTCCCCGTCGCGGCATCAGCTCCCACTTGACAAACAAAAACAACGCCATTTCGTTTATTGCCCATTCCCCTTCATTCCATGACGTCGTTTCGTTTCATTTTTGTCATTCATCTTCGTTCCCTTTTTCCCCCATTGATCTCCACCTAGTTGACCTTGTAGTTCATCATCTTCACTTTTAGTAGAGCTATATTTACTATCATTGGTTGAAAAATTATAGTCTTGTGAGGATGAACAAGAAATAGGTTTGTTTTTGTGTTCGTTATTATTGTGAATGCGAACACTTCTAGATTTGGGATCTTTGAGGATTGGGAAGAGGTTGGTAATGGTGTTTTATTATTATTTTTGTTTGAGTTTCACAGTGATTGAGGTTATTGGGGCTTTCTGGGAAGGATGAGAGGAGGGATCCCAGAACCGGTGTTGAAGAGCTTCTTAGCAGCATTTCTCTTATTTGATAATACAACAGCTCCAATCTCTCTTGTTTTGGATATCACCCTGTGGAGAAAAGAAAATTCGAGCAAAGTCGAAAGGAAAAGTAGAATGTAAGGTCACTTTTTCTTCAGCATAAGCTCCATAAAAGATATAAAGAGATGGGAAAAGTTGGCAAAAATAGAAAGAATTTGTGATAGGAAAGTTGAAATGCTCGAGTTTTTTTGAATTTTCTGTATGAAGAAATGCTCAAGTCTTCAGATGCACGACGACGAATAAATCTCCCTCTCTGGTTTTGGGTTTCACTCTCTTGCAAGCTTCCTCAAGCTACAGAGATTTTGATTTCCACATACTTTTGTTTCATTTTGTTTTTGTTTTTCTTTTTTATAAAATTAGCTAACGTGGTAGTCAGTAGGTACCGCGAAGGGGACGCAAGCCGGTTGTTCCTAGACTTATTGAAAATTTTAAGGTAGAAAAGTAATAATTTTATTAGGCTTTAATAGATCATTTTGAATAACTTCACAAGCTAAGGTTAGGACTAGGGATTTATACTAGGCTTATATACTCAAAAAGTTTATTTTAAGATGTTGAAGTTTTGGGAATGATTTTTTTATAGTATAAATGGGCCATTATTTTTGGAAAGTCTATTAAATTTAATGGATAATTTTGAACAGGCCACGAGCCCAAGATTTATTACGGTAGATTAATGATATTTATTGAGCCCAATAATGAGGTCAAAGCCTATTAATATTTTTATGGAGCTAGTGGGTTCATTTTTATAAGTATTAGGCACAACAAATTATTGAAAGTTCATAAATATTTATTGGACGAGTTGGGCTTATTTTGAGCGAAACATACCTATTAGAATTTATTAAGTAACTTGGCCTACAAAAATTTAGAGAAGCCCAAGAATTTGGTTAGGCCCATTAAGTAGACCAACCAATTTTATTAAGCTCCAAAGGATCCTTAAAAGTCCACAAATTAGACCCAAGGAAAAATCATAAGATCGAGGTAAAGACCATAAAATTGGACCTAGCCCATGTATATGTGCGATGGACCAAACCAACGCCTAAAACCCATAATAAGGCCTAGAGTCGTTTACCTGAAACCCCTAGACCTAAATACCCATCAAACCCGCATATATATATATAACACACACATACATATACATACGCACACGTCCCCTCATGCATGTTGTCTTCTTCCCCTAGCCTTAAGGTTGTCATATGTCTCCTACCAAGTCGCAGCCTCCTCCACTGTCGATTCCACCTTCAAAAGAGTTCCACGTAAGTCGGCCTTGCACCATGGAACAAGCCAACAATCTCAATCCAACCATAATGTTCTGCTACACATCCAAAAAATCTAGATGAGCCTCACTTCTTCACAACCAGAGCTTCCACAAACTATAGCACTCAACCACATTTCACTCCCATAAAACAAAGCCACACCCACAGTAGTGGAACCACCTAAACTCAAGCAACAAAAAGTATTGAAAAGCAACACGGTCTCACTTCCACGACCATCATGGATGGCCAAACTCAAATGAAAGCAACCATTGGAAGTCACAGCTACCCATGTCCAAGTTGCTATAAAATATAGATGCATGGGGTGACCACACAATAATAGTGTGCACCCTGCTTCATGTACATCCTCCCCATAGTGACAGTTTCCCATGCCAGATGATGTTTGGATGTGCGCAGAGAGACATGCTTATTCAATTATATCCAATAGTTGTGCCTCTGGTTAACTGTTGTCAATGGGTCTATATATAAAGCTCTTTATGTAACTGTTAAAACAATTTTTGATCCCTTTGTTTTTCACCCACTTGTGAAACTGATACCCTAACGAGACAAGAGAATTGTAGCAAATCAAACTTGGGAGTTCTCACCGAAGCTCAATCCTTATGTTTCCATCAATAGTATCCAAAGTCTGACCATGTCCCAAGAGCAATTGTTTTCACGTATAGAGAAAACCATTAATAGTCAAGTGTTCGGTTTGGCAAAACACTTGCATATTACAACCATTCAAGAAGAGTTTCGAACCCTTTAGAGAATATGTTTCAAATCATAATGACAAGGCTTGAATACACTATAAACTTGCAAAATCTTGTTACCCAATACCATTTCAAAGAGAATTATTGGAGAATTCTCACTAAAAGAGGGAAACAAGTCAAATCCAAAATAAAGGTTAATTAAAACGTTGCAAAAAAATTTTCAGCCAGTCACCAAAGTGCTTCTCTGCCACCGAGGTTTGCGGAAGTCAATGACTCATGAGAGAAATTCTCATCTTGATAATGTGCAGTGCTTATGCTCCACCATGCCATTCTGATGATGGGTATAAGGGCAAACCAATAGGTGAGAGATTTCAAGTTTGGAAAGAACATAATTAGTAAAAGGTCAGAATTCACCACCCCTATTGGCGGACCCACGTTGTGCTTAAGGGGGCGTTGCCCCCCCCCCTTGCCCCCCAAAATTTTGTGAAAATTCAAAACAACCCTAGATTTTCTTTAAAATTTTATAAATATAGAAAATGCCCCCTCCAAAAAAACAATTATAATCCCTATATGCTCTCTAAAAGTTTCTAAAATTTCAATATATATATCTAAACGCGTATGATTATTTAGGATTTTATAGTACAATAAAAAGTTTTGCAATGTTTTGGGTTAATAGTAACACCTAGGATAGCCACGTGGCAACTGGTTCGAACAATTGTCAAATAACCTTATAGAATGTCCAAATCCATTTAGAATCACTAGGATTATTTTTTGTTCGACACATAGCACAATCCTAGCCATTCATTAGAATAGTAATAGGACACTTGTCACGTGAAGGTTGAAGTGTGATGGAATGATGGGTAAATCAAGTCATGCAATCATACCAATGCCAAATACTATTCCTTTCAACTAAACACTATTGGTCAACCAAAGAGGGTTTCAAATCTAGTGTAACCCTAAATCATTGGAAACCAACCAAAACCCTAAATACCATGTGTTGGCCCAAACCCTAAACTTGGTTTTCAAACCCGAAAGTGGCCAATGTTTAATCACTTCCACATGTTATTAACCACTCAACTATACATTCATACACCCTTAACCACTCTCTTACATCTTGGTAATTACATTAGACTAAGAAAATTTTGATTTGGAATTAATCAAAATGAAACCCAAAATGAAACCCTATCTATATTCCAAATTGAAGCCCACCGATTAGGCCCATCTTTGGCCCACTGAAAACCACCAACAAGCCAAACGTATTCCTCCTCCCAAGGCCAAGGCTATGGCTGACATTCCACTCATTTGCTAGCTTCAAATAGTAATTTTATGGCAATCAAAAAGGCTACACAACACTAGCCCATCCACTCGGCCAAGTTGCAACTGGAAACACTTTTGTCCCCTTCTTTTCGGCTCCCACCCTCCCATCCAAGGGTCACTCAGCCACCCTCATTTTAGCTCCTACCTTATATCACACGCCTCTCACATTTTCATTTCACACTTAGCACTTTCGCCCTCACTTTTCTAGAAAGAAACCGAGAGACTTCTTGAGGCAGTTTCTATTCTAGCATTTACAAGCCTTTGTAAGTCGATTTCTATGGCTCAATCTGCATGTATTTTGTTCTATTTTGAGTCTAGTTTACGTGGGAATATGTTGGAAATTTTTTTTATAGAGTTTTGATTAGTGAAAGTTAAGTATGTTGATCCAAAGGTCTTGATGGAGAAAATTTTGATGTTTGTGTGAAACTTTGAAAATTCTGTGAAGCTTTTGGTGAAATTCTGGGTAGATCTTGCTATGGTAAAGTGTTAACATGTTTATATGTAAGTTAAGATTATATTCATCGCATGTTAATATTTTTATAAAAGAGTTTGCATGATTTTGAAATGTTAGAAACTAGATTTAATACTTAGATCAAGTTAGAACTTAAATGTGAAGTTTAGGCTTATATTTCTTGAAGATTTATTGCATGAAATTTAAGAATCAAGTGGTTTTGTTTCAAGTCCAAAGCATGCTATACTCTGTTTTGGTGTTTTAGTGCTAGTCGATTGTTTTATGAAATGTTTTGTGATTTTTGGTTGGTTAGTGAAGCATGATAGCACCTAGGTTTGAATGATGAACATATTAAGAGAGTATTTATAGACGTTTGGGATCCTTGGAAGTTGATCTGGAAAGTGCTAGACAAGACCATCTAGGGTTGGTTATATTGTTTACCAAAACTTGGTGTTTTGAAATTTTTGTTGATTTAGAAAGTTTAAGATTTTATGAACGGTGTATTTTGATGATTTATTTAGATTTCAGAACCTAGGATGTGATTTTTGAGTGTTGCAAAAATCGGTTTAAGCATGTTAGTTTGATGATTGGTCAAATTGCAACAAAAATCAAGTTTTTGACCTATAAGTGAATCGGCCTAAGCATGTTTCTCCTAGTTGTTTTTTTTTTCTTCTGATTTAATATTTGAATGTAGGATAAAATTTACATGAGAAATATAACTTTTGGTAAGATTTGGAGTTAGTACGTAAAATTTTTATTTTAGGGGCAAGATTGTAATTTTCCACAAGTAAAGGGATAACTTTACAATTTTAGCCATAAGTTAGTAATGTTTATTCTAACCTTAGAAATATCTCGTTTTAGCTCACGCACTTTTATGCTCACTTTTGCTTTACGCTAATCATTATAAGTTAACTTATAACTTACTCTCGATGTATTTATATATGTACAATTGTAAGACTATTAGTATTATATTCTTGTCACTTATAATTATTATAAATTGTTATAATATGTCATGTAATGTCATTTATTATAGTTCATGTTTATCTATTACATGCTATAATATGTCACATCATCTATCACACGTTCATTTTGTTACATGTCATGCCATATCACATGCATTGAGTATGTCATGGAATATTTTCTAGTAATTTGGAATCTTTATCATGACCCCAAGTATTAGGATGGGGAGTTATCCTAGTGAAATTCTTTTGTCCATGCTGGAGTGTTTAAACTAGTTGTGAAATTCTCCTGGTTGACAAAGTACCATCAACAGGATTCAAATAGGATCTAGGTAACTCGGTACTGGAGCAAAGTTAGACATCCAACGCTGGTGGTGCCAACTACATGTGTATCAGTTTTAAATCAGTTCAGTTAGCATAACGTACTCATAGCTGGCATAGATGCATGTGATGTGATACAGGACTAGCACGAGCACACAGATTAAGGGGACACATGTATCATCCGCAGTTTCACGTTTATGAACCATGTATATGTCTCATGTTCATATCACGTTCATGTCAAGTTATGTCACATTCAGTTCAGTCAAGTCATATTATGCTCATGTGCAGTCACGTTATTTTTTCAAGTCAAGTACATGTCATAGTATTTGTCAAATCATGTCACGCATGTTCATGTCCATGTCATGATGCATCCATGTCATTTTACTGTCATACATGCATATGTATACTGTTGGTAGTTTAGTAGCTTACTTGCTGATATTTGTAAATAAATTTTACAAATCTCACTTGGTATTCCTAACTATCATTCTGCTTGCATGGTAGACATGTATCGGGGTCTGGAGAACTCACGCACGACAAACTAGACGAGGTCAAATAGTCCACAGTGCTACGACGAGGAACTGATAGCTTCAGTTATGCACTTTTTTATGTGATTTTAGATATCATAGTCGAGCTATGTGAGCAACTCAGCAACTTAGTGCAGTAGTTTTATTTCAAGTCTATAATTATGGAGGGTTGTCACCAATACTTATTTTGTTACAGATTTTTTGGACAAGTGTTGTAACCCATTTGGATATCTGTTAATTATGTGAATTTATAAGGTATGTTTATGTTTTTTGGATATAGTAATTCTGGTACATTGTGTATTACTCAAAGAATAAATTATCCGCTACGAATATTGCATATTATTATATGCATGCTAGGTGCACTGCATCTTTAACTATCATCGATGAAATATGTAACCTTGTATTGCATGTCTCAACGCTTCAAGTTTCGTCAAATCTCAAGCTGTGGTTACAGGCGTTTCAACCTAGGTACCGGGTTTTAAACCCAATACCCGAAAACCAGGTTCACTTTTTTAAAAAAATAAGTTACGCCCAATCCGGGTACCTGAATTTTCAAGTGCAACCTGAGTAACCAGATATTTTTAAAAAATTTGGTCTACTTGGGTACCAAACTTTTTGAGTTTCAAAAGCCTTGATTCTTCCAGATATCGGCCCAAATTATTACCCCTGTTAACCCAGGTAGGTAATTGGGCCACACTAACACCTGGGTCCGGGTATACCCGAATTTGTACCCAAGTGAACACTACTAATCTTCATTTGTAATACCTATTCCTTTTGGTCCAGTATTCGTACTGGCACTTTCTCATACGTGAAGTTCGATTAGATGTGTAAGGGCTTTTAATCAATCACTTGGACGAGGTCATGCACATATTTTCTTAACATCGGCACATGGAAAACATTGTGAATTCTCGCTAGACTTGGAGTTATATTGACCTCGTATGCTATTGACCCAACTCTCTTTACTACGTGGAAGGGCCTAACAGATATGGGATTCAACTTCCCATCCTCCCCTTTATCCCACTTATAGATTTTCAACCATGTGATAAGAAAAAATATCAAATTGACAAATCCCTTCAACTATTTTTCCAATATTTAACATGATAACTAATATCCCAAAATGTCATTCATCAAAAACCATCCAAGAATAAGCTGGATCTAGGGTACATAAATCCTTGCAAGACTTTTCCTCCAACAGAATTTGAAATAAGAACGCTCAAGTCAAGTTTTGAATTCTTAGCTAACCTGTGCAAGCTTTATACTCCTTCGTCCTTTTCAAGACTCACTCATATTTTATTCTTTTCTCTTAGAATTGTTGCCTATGCTTGATGTGAGTGAAGCAAGTAAGCCCTAAGGGATAGGGTTTGAAAAATGGGATAGCATTAAATCCAAAACTTAACATGCAAGGTTAATCCCCCTCCAATTTTTTAGGGTTTTGTTATATGCTTGAGAAGAAGAGAAGCCAGTGCAATGTGTGCGTTGCTATGATGAAGCGCAAAGGAATAGAAGAGAAGCCATTTTTTAAATCACCGTCCTTTGAGTTTTTTGAGTTGTTTTTTCCACAGGGTGAGTGTTAGTTGCTTTTTTGAGTTTTCAAATCACTGTTAGTTTTCACTTTTTTGAGTTTCTTCCATTTTTTGTTCTAGGGCCCTGTGAGCAATGATGTTAACTTTTTTGAGTTTTCATTTTTCAAATCACTGTTAGTTCTCTTTTTGGAGTTTTTTTTTTTTTTTTTTT
>QEOT01005074.1:357723-390888 GCA_003123785.1 Pterocarya stenoptera | reverse complement strand
TCTCTCTCTCTCTCTCTCTCTCTCTCTCTCTCTCTCTCTCTCTCTCTCTCTCTCTCTCTCTCTCTCTCTCTCTCTGTGTGGCTTCGACTCCGACAATTTCAATAGGAATTGAAATCCGTTCTGATTTGAAGTCGGAGTCAAAATTGAGCCCTACCCAAATGTAGAAGGTTTTGAACATGCTACAAGCGAGAAGGAAGCTATCCATGAAGGCGACATTGAAAATGAGGCTTGAGGCTTTAAGAGAGAATTTTAACTTTATCTCTATATATAAATGATTTAAGCACAAGTTAGACTATTTTCAAATAAATGTTTATTTTGAGATATTTATTTTAATTAAATTTTATCATTTATGAAGTCTTATATACCTAGCGCAAAGAATGTATGTTTTAAATTTAGTACAATATAGTTTCTTTTAACTTTACAAGCTTTAAGGGACGAAGTGTAACATATATAAAACACTAAATTTATCATTCCAGAATGTTGCATTAATTTGTGATTTTATTTTTTAGTTTCTCTCTTTAGATTATTGAAAAATTCTATATCTATTGCTTTCCAATCACCCACCAACCATGCATCAGAGCATTGCCCAAACCATCTTTAGATAGGGCACAAAATCATCGCCAGCCGAGACAAGTATGGGGCTTATGTGTCGTCCATCTAATGACCACACGCACGTAACATCGAGCCCATGCGCGGACAATATTGCATTTGGCAAATGTCTGCAGAATTCCGAAGGCAGTGAAAATGGAAATTTTAAACGAACGACCAAAACCCTAAAACTAATAAAAATACTAACAATAATATTTAGAGTCAAATGTATATACGTCTCTCTCTTCAAAAAGATTAAATAAATCTGACACAAAAAATAAATAATGTTTTAATAATAAAGCTTTTATTCAGCTTAGACTATATCTAATAGCAAGAACAAAATTATTTAGAGGTTTCTCATATATTTGAAAACTATAAAAAAAGATAACTTAAAGTCTCTTTTACAATAAAAATAAATTCACATGCAGTATAACTTTCTATTATACTTTGAATACGTATGCATCATATTTTAGTATTTCCAAATGGCGACGCTCTTAATATGTCAAGACTATTGATAGCATAATCCTACATATAATATATATATACACACACACTACCAAAAAGATATTTAACGCCATAATTTCCAAGCAGAAGAAGTAAGCATCATATCATCCAATGACAATCTATATAGCCTCGCCTGAGCAACCACCCTAAAAAAGGAACGTAATTACTTGGCTTATATTCAACAGATACCGAGTCCAGGTAATGAATTTGACCCTCTTTTATAAGTCATAGGAATAAATAGAAAATATCAAACACTCAAAAAAATAGATGCGGAGGAGTCCAGGTAACCAACCAAATGCACAACTTGTTGCATTACAACGTTCTAAAGATCTATAATCAACTTCTTGCAGTCAGGATCATAAACCTAATCTTTTATATAAAATTACCAAAACTAGTAAACAAATCGCTTTCCATTTAACAAAATCGGACGAAAGAAAAAGGCCAGACCGTCTTCACTCGTCACCATCATCGAACTTTGTCTTCTTTCCTGCATAAATACAAAACACGTTTGGATTCATTACAAAACGCACAAGTGTTTAAACTTACGCTACAGCTCAAAATGGAATAGCTAATACAGAAACATTTTTCAGGGATTTTATCATGAATGGCTCAATCACGTAATGTGAAGAGAGAATACTCGGGCAAAGGAGAGAAAATAAACATTTACCAGTTCCAGCCAAGCTCGGCTTATATGGCGTTCCACGCCCTCTCCCACCACTACCGAAACGACCCCCACCACCAAAACGGCCCCCACCCCCTCGAGAACCTCCACGTCTTCCACCACCAAAACGACCACCACTATCTCTACCACCACTCCTGCCACCGCCACTCCTCCCTCCACCACCTCTACCACCACCTGCACCATCACGTGGTTTTGCCTCTTCCACCATCAAGGAATAACCTCCCAGTTCAGATCCATTTAGTTCTAGGGCATTGCCCAAACCATCACTATTGTTGAAGTCTATGTAAGCAAACCTGCAATTGGTTTCATTACTTAGACCATAGACAACAAAGACATTTCAGCAGTTCCAAGCAACACGATCCAGTGAGTATCACAGAAAAAATCCAGTTTCAAGGTTTCTAAAAATAAGAAATGAATAACAACCATTCAAATTATTAGAGAGCTCTGTTAAGAACAATAATTTTTCAGGCAATATTTAAAAGTCTTTTATGAAAATTTTGATACTACAGCTGTAGCACAGGTTTTTTTTTTAGTAGTGTCACTGTCCACAATGAAGGTGGGTATTGTAACACCCAAATCACTTATTCCTCGACATGAGCAAGCAATTTTTAGTGAAAGAAGGTAAAACAAAAGCATGAAAGAATAATTAGGGTAAAAGTACAAACCCCTTAATATCACCAGTATCATAATCTTTTGGAACGGACAACCTCGTAATCTCTCCACAAGAGCCAAAATGATTTTCCAGTTCACCCCTAATCTGTATAGTGTAATGTTGCAAGATTCATGAACTTAGTTAAAATTACGCATCAGATTATGTATGTAAAATATATTCTATAAGCACAGTCAATGTGCAAGGCAAAAATACCTCATCCACCCCAAGAGATTTATCAAAACCTCGCACATATGCCGTAAGGGTCTTTCCTCCCTTTTGGAACGAATTGCTACTCTCTTTGCTAAAATAGCAAAATGAATTCGTTAAATAACTGAATTAGAGCATTTGATGGTGTAGAGAACCAGATGTACCTGTCGTATGGGGTATAGGCTCCCCTTTCACGAGCAAAATCAAGTCTTATAGCACGACCAAGCAAATCCTCACCATTCAATTCCATAGCCTGTAATGAAAATATAATGGTAATTACAGTAATCAACAAGTACACAAAAAATACCATATTGACAAATCACCAGCTAAATTATATCAAACAAGCCAAGCAGAAAGAGAGGAATGTCACTTTATTCCCCAACAGTACTGAGAACTCGTGTATAGTTGTTGGCTTCATACTTTCTTTAAAAAAGCAAATATGAATTGGCTTGCTTTTAAGATGGCCAGTTGCCCAGTTCCCAGCTCACTTACCGTGGGCAATATCCATATAAATTGACAACAATAACACAATTACAATGCTTTAATTACAGGACTAGTTGCATCATTTATTTTTGCTTTTTATGATGAAGTCATGGAGAATTTTGTACAAGTTGATCTTTATATTAGCCACGGGAGGAGTCAGTTTTAGGCTTCAAGACCAAAAGTCAAGGTCAAATTTCAAATACCAAATCATTACATATTTTCCCAGTAATGCTTCGAGTACCAACTTTAATGTGAACTAAAAAATATGACCAAAAGCTACTTATCAAAAAGAAGAAGGGACACAAGACCCAAAGCTTACCTTCTGTGCTGCTTCTGCACTGGCAAATTCAACATGCCCAAAGCCCTTGAACCTCCCATCAGCATCAGAAGCAAAGCGAATGTCAACAACTTCACCAGCATCTTTGAAGAAGTTTTCACTGCAGTACTATATTGGTCAGATGCAAAACACCTATTAATCAATCATATTTCCAGTAAAAGGAACATACACATCTGCTCGCTCAACATTGAATGATAGGTTGCCAACAAACAGGGTCTTAGATGTATTCTGACCTAGAGGAGTAGCGGGGGTTTGTGGCTGCAAAAAATCACGGGGTTACCACAAAATATAAGGAAATTGATAATACACTCCCAAAGCAAAAAGGGCACAATTGTCAATTACAGTTTTATTTCCAGATTTCGAATCATTCTGCTTAGTCTTTGGTGAAACAGCATCAACCATTTCTACATCAGCGCCCTGTGAACAGAAGTTGAAGAGCTTGAACATTCATTATTGCAAAAGCTATATTTTCATATTCCAAGTATTTTGAATAAAATAGTGTCAAATAGCTTAAGCATTTATCAAGCAAGCCCTAAAAAACATGTCTTATAGTTGTATGGTACTCCTTAGCCATTTGATTTACATAATTAAATGATCGTGCTACTAAAAAAGTGAGTATTACAATATAAATCACAATATCCCTAGACATTCAGTACAATTTGGCAACTGCAGGCAAGATAACTGCCCAAAAACACTCAAGCTGATTTCTGAGAAACCAGATTCAACTAAATTTAAAAAGACAAAAGAAAAAAAGAAAAAACAGATTCAACTTTAGTGGAGACCTTCAACCAAAAGAAATATACAGCAGCACACAACGGGAGGGTGGATAACTTTACATTTTTTTTTGGAGTCTTAGAGGGTTCTTCCTCATTTTCTTCATCAGATTCTTCTGTATCTTCCTCCTCAGATTCCTCCTCTAGAGTACTACCTTTCTTTGTGTCTTTAGCAGGCTGCAGGAATACAAATAAGCAATGTGAATAATAACCCAATACTAGCAGCCAATGTAAGGGTAATGGACATTGATAAGCCAATGCTCTTTACCATTTGTTTCCCCGAGGGCTTGTGATCATCTTCAGCATCACTGTCCTCATCCTCTGAACTATCACTATCACTTTCATCTTTAGAAGTTTTTGCACTTGGTTTTCCACCAATCAAAGGAACCTTGGGCTGCAGCCAAAAACATGCAGGGGGATTATCATATACACTGCAATTGAAAAAAACGGGAGATCATGAAAAAAAATTATGCAAGTCAGAATATGCACCAGGACTTTCACATTTTTCTTTTGAGGCTCCTCATCAGATTCCTCAGAACTATCATCCTCACTATCATCTTTGTTAAGAACCTTTTTAACCTGTGGTCAAAACAAAAAGGTGGGTCAAATTACAACATCTCTGCAAGAACTAGGACCTTCTCGACCTCCTTACCATTTGTTTACCAGCGGGCTTGATATCATCTTCAGTGTCACTGTCATCATCTGAACTATCACTATCACTTTCATCTTGAGCAGTCTTAGCACTTGGTTTTCCACCAATTGATGGAGCCTTGGGCTGCAGCAAAATACATACGGTCAAATTATCACAACTCTGCAATGGGAAACAATGAAGAACATGTAAACAAAATTATGCAAGCCAGAATATGTACCTGAACTTTCTTCTTTTTCTCTTGAGGCTCTTCATCAGATTCCTCAGAACTATCATCATCGCTATCATCTTTGTCAACAACCTTTTTTACCTGTGGTCACAAAGCACAAAAGTGGGTCAGATCTCAAAAATGGAACCTCAAAAGCTTGTAACTTCTCACCATCTTTACCGTTTGCTTCTCTGAGGGCTTGCTATCATTTTCAGTATCACTGTCATCCTCCTCAGAACTATCACTTTCCTCTTTAGTGGCTTTTGCACTTGGTTTTCCAACAACTGAAGGAATCTTGGGCTGCAGCAAAAAAAATTACAGTGATAATCACAAAAACTACATGAGCAAACAACGGATTGACCGAACCTACACCTAACATTTTCACACATATAGGCATGAAGTCTCAAACACTACATGCCAGTTAAATATCTTCTTCTTTTTCTTGTTAGCATCTTATATTTATCATGTTTTCGCATCCAAATGTAAGGTCAGTCATGTCATATTTTACTCCCATAAATCAAGTAACAATCAACTGCAATCTTCTGCCCAGGCCCAAGATTAATACATCAACAACACTTAGAAAAGGACGAACTACTCAATACAAAATTTGGTCCTTGAGGCTATCGTATGTTATGCAACTTCATGGCAGCAAGACAGACCATAAATTGATCAAATCCACACCAACAATATATATAGGTATCCATGTCCCAAAATATACAAAATTAATATACAAGCTCATTAAATTTGTTTCTTAGCATCTTATATTTAAGAAATTTTCCCATCCGTAAGTAAGGTCAGTCATGTCGTTTTACTACCAAAAACCCAGTAAGAGTCCATTAGAATTACAGCCGACTGACCTAAAATTACTACAAAAACAATGAACCACAAGTCAATATCTAAGAGCCATTGGTCTAACAATGCCAATTGCGCTCAGATACGTCCTTCCATGCTCCTTGTTCAACAAAAAAGATTTTTCCAACATAGCT
The DNA here is from genome assembly GCA_003123785.1 of Pterocarya stenoptera. Lineage (NCBI taxonomy): Eukaryota > Viridiplantae > Streptophyta > Magnoliopsida > Fagales > Juglandaceae > Pterocarya > Pterocarya stenoptera. Next base: position 384,819 of record QEOT01005074.1, on the reverse strand, counting down.
GATATGTTCAACATTTCCAGTATTCCAGTGATACAAAACCCAATTTTTTAAATAATTTACACGGCTTCAGAAAAAATTATGGTACACCGTCCAAAAAACCTCCAAGCACAATATTTTTTTTAAAAAAAAAAAAGAAAAGAAAAAAGAAAGAAACATGGTCTTGCTTGAGGAGTAATATTGTCACATCAAAGAACAAAATGGTAAAATCATACTAGTTTCTACCCATACCTCTTCCTCTTCTGACTCTGTCTCATCTGAATCTGAACTATCATCTGAGTCATCTTTCTTCTTCGGAACAGATAATGGACCATTCTTGGCAGCAGCTGCAGGCAACTTTTTTGATAAGGCAGTAGTTACCTTAGCCTTTGGACCCTAAAAAGGAGAAAATTCAAATTGTTGGAATATGCATCCAGATATTTAAGACCATATTCTAAACAACAAGAATGATCAGAAGGTGCAATTCACAAGTGAAAATATTCAGTGCCCTTGGAAGTAATTCGTGTACTCACTTTATCATCATCAGAATCAAGTGATGAATCTGAATCCGAAGAATCCGAACTGCTAGCCTCCTTGCCTTTCTTAGCAGGGGCAACAGCAGTACCATTTTTAGCAGCAACGGCCAGTTTTTTAGGAGCAGGCTTCTGAGAAAAAAGATGGCATGAAAATTAGTTTCTACTGATTCAGCGAAGGACCTTAATTCAGCAAAAAATTAGAAATATCCAAAACTGTGAAACTAAATATTTATATAGTTAACCTCTTCTTTTTCAGATTCCGATGAAGAAGAATCATCAGAACTACTTGTTTCCTCCTTCTTTTTCTTCTTTTGCGTCTTCACTTCACTCTTCAGCTTCGGAACAGTCTGCACTATGGTATCCCCTCTTTTCTGCCTCTTAGCACTGAGTTGCTTCTCCAACTCATCTACAGCTTCCCTCTTGCCTTGAATAACATCAAATGCCCAGAATATCAAAATCTCAGTCAAAATAAAAATGTATAAATTCTTTAAATAAAAAAGGCACACGAAATGCATCACCAAAACATAAGATAGATCGCGTTTCTACCATACAAAATCCACAAAGCAAAACATAATTAGCATACAGTTCAGCGTCAAACCATTAGTATCAGACTAAAGCGTTACTATTCATAAGAAAATTTATGTTTCTCAGTAAACTGAGTTAAAGAGAGAGAAATTCGATTGACTAGGATCGAAAGAAAATAAGAAAAGCGTCAATTTTTTAGACAAGTAATAAATTTCATTGAAAAACGCAGCACAGTTCCATAGAAGTGATAAAAGCCCGTTAAGTTATACAGTACCCAAAACCATAACTGAAAACACATAAGCTTTCTTAAAATAATATCCCAGAAAAGATTAAGAAAATCGAAGCGCATACCAATAACTTTTTTTTTTTTTAAATATGTAAGCGCATAACAATAAAATTCCACCATACACAAACAAGAATGCAGAAATAAAAATATCATCACTACAAAAAAAAACTGTACCTTTTTTGGCAGACTTAGACGGTGGGACTATAGCAGGAGCTGCGTCGACCTACAAAAAGAAAGTCGAAAACAATTACAGATAAACTAATACGAGCAAAACAAACTCACGTACAGACTACAGAAAACGAAAAACAAAGGCAGAGAAGCGTACTTTGGGGATCGATTTCTTGCTTGACTTGCCCATTTTAGGGATGAAAAGGAAGAGAAAACTAGCTGCTGCAAGAGAAAGAGATGGAGTGGAGAGAAGAAACCAAAAGGGCTTTTGCAAAAACCCTAGTTGTTGTGGAAGGTAGAGTTAAAGTGAACAAAATGCACTTTATATAGGTCGGGGGATTCGGTTCACGGTTGTTTGAGGAGGCCGGGTTAGGGTTTTAGCATGAACGCGTGTGTGTACACTAGTTTTTCAAGTCGCGGCGCTTCCATCCACACCGTCTACTTGCATGTTCATCGTAGGGTTAGGATATTTTTTTTTTGCCAAGAGACCTAAATTAGCAAAAACTCAAAAGAAATAAGAAGACTGTCTGGCCGACGTCACTCTTTTGCGAGAAATGTTATTTATTATTTTCAGATTATATATTAATATGTAATTTATATTTTTGTTATTTTATTTAAACACATATTTATATATTATTAATATGTGCATATTTTAAATAAAAATATAAAAAATAATAAATTAAATGTTTATTGGTTTTTTTAGTTTAATTATTTGTTATTTATTTCTCAACTTACAATTTCTTAGTAAAAAACAGAAAATAATAATCAACTTACAACGAAAATTTAAAAGATAAATATACAATATATACTCCTAAAAATCTCAATTTCAAATGCAATCAAATTATGGCTCCATGTTTCATGTACAACAACAACAGTCAAAGCAACTGATCATTATACTTAAAATGAAATGTAGTTTTATAATATTATTATTCATACCGTATATAGAAAAATTTTACTTCCTTGCGTTATCTATTGAAGGTATTAGACCTTTGCTCCCACTTCCGGATTACGAATGTTTCCCCCACCCACTCTCAAATTTTGCTAATTTTGATATTTTCAAACAAAATTGTAAAATTTTGACAAATTTTCCTTATCCTGGTCTTTATTCGACATGAAAGTTGTCAAATGTTCTTCTTCCAATTACAAGTGTAAATGCAAGAGTTTGGCTAATATTAAATGACTAAGATGATAAAATTTATCTTATTTTTTATTTTGTAATTTGAATGAATGTAAAATACTTTGACTTTATCTATGACTATTTTGAGTTTATCTAGAAATTCTTAAGAAGTGTTCTAGATAAGTTGAGAGCATGAAAATCGAGTTTCAATGATTCTGTAATTATCTAGAAAAGAGTTTGAATGGGAAACTACTACTGCTGAGAAGATTAAGTGTCAGGCAGGGCTGTAAATGAACTAGTCTATTCGATAGCCCGCTCGGTACTCACTTAATTAAACTCGAATTGAACTCAACTCGTGAAAGAAAAAAAAAAACACGTTCATGAAAGCAGATACCCGCTCGATTTGTAAACGACACATACCCGACAAAACTCAACTCGACTAGGATGAGACTCGTTAAGGCCCACTCGTTTATACTCAAGTCGACTTATTAGCTCAATTCGATTAAAACCCATTCATATATTGATAAATATATACATACACCTATGTATATATACATATATATTAGCTAATAATATAAGCATACTACTTTTATAATAAATATATAATATGTAATCTAATTACTTATGTCTATATAGTGAATATACTTCATAAGTATATTTTATAATTTGTATAATAATTATTGATAAAATTTAATAATTTCATATACTAGTATGTGGGAATCATATATGAAATAAATATATACTATCATATTAAGTGTATGTATTAATAATATATATAGGCATATAATATATTGTTATTTTGGATAAATATCACCTAGTTAGATATTAATTATTTATAAATGTTTTAAAATTTTATAATTCAATAAAGGTTCTACTTGTTAGTTGTATAAATTCAATTTTAGATCTTTTATTTTTTATTTATTTAATTTATTAATTATTAAATCTTATTCAAAAAATTAATAAATAAACAATTCGAGCTCGACTCGACTCGAACTCGTTTGTAAGATGAGCTCGAGCTCGAACTCGAGTTGAGAGTTTAGCTTATCGAGTCGAGCTCGAACAAAGAATTAAAAAAAAATCTTGAGCTCGGGCTAGGGCTCGACCTCGAGTATTTTGAGTCGAATCGAGCTCGGCAAACCAAAGACTGGCTCGGCTCGACTCAGCCCGATTACAGCCCTAGTGCCAGGTGTCAGCATCCCGTCAGAAGAGCACTCCATCAGTAGAATCCTACTGCAACTCAAACTGCTTTCAGATTGTTTATTTAAGGAATTCTACTGGTTAGGATCTGTAGAGATTCAATTCTGTATATTTTTTAGAGCACTTTCTAGTGCATATATTGGTGAGAAAAATTTTCATATTGTTTTTCTCAAAGAGTGTGATCATTGATCCAAGATTGAGATTGAATGATTGTGATTCAACCACTAGAGTTTCAAAAGAAAAGTCAATGTTTGAAAATCATCAGAGGTTCCGCCTGCTGCTGCGGTAGAGACAAACGATCCATTTGTCTAGTCAAATAAGAGTGTCAATTGACAAAAATTTTGTAATTGAGACTTCCTTATAATTTATTTTTAAATAATAAAATTGATTTTTCTGGGTTTGCCTACTCTATAGGGTTTTACTTTTACAGAATTCTTTAAAGGGTTTCCCTTTGTTACCAACTTGGTGTTATGCAATTTATTTACTTTATGTTATTGCTTAATTATTAAATAATTGCATGATTGACGACTAACCAATTTGTCTAGTGAGTTGGTAGATCTTTGTGTTACGACACAGGGACATTTAGATAATTTCAACAAGGTTGCTAAAGTAAATTTTGTACTTGAGCCATGTTTGGATACTAATGAAAACTCTTCGAATTCTTCAAATTTTTAAAAATTCTCAAAATTCCATTAAGAAACATCATTTAAATACAAAATATTTTTCAATTCAAAATTCAATAAAACATCTTCATTCAAACTATTTCGCTATTCACAAAATTTTGAGATACTCTATGGCTATGTTTGGATACAGAAATGAGATCACTCAAAAGTTTTCATCCAATCTTTACTATAGACAAGAATATCATCAAAAATACTATCACAAACTGCCTCAAGAATGACCTAAACACATCATTCATAAGTGTTTGGAATGTGGAGGGAGCATTAGTAAGTCTAAAAAGCATGACAATGAACTCATACTATCCCTCATGTGTTCTAAAAGCTGCCTTATGTATATCCTTAGTCTTCATTCGAATTTGGCGGTAATCCGATCTTAGGTACAGCTTAGAAAACACAATGGATCCAAACAACTCATCTAACAACTCATCCAAAACTGGAATGGGATATTTGTCTTTAATAGTAACTTCATTCAAGACTGTAATCCATATACATTCTCCACGACCAATCTGATTTTCTTACTAACAAAATTGGTGAAGAAAATGGAGACTAGCTAGGTCTAATTACACTAGATTTTAATAAGTCAGCAACTATTGTCGCAAACTCTGTTTTATGAAAATGGGGGTATCTGCAAGGTCTTACACTTATTGGTATGTATTCGATTTTTAGTATTATCTGATGATCTCTCGACCTCTTGGAAGGTAACCCACTAGGTTCATCAAAAAGTTAAGAGTATTTTTGCAACAATTCAGATATCTCCACCTGCATTACAGACTCACATTGGTTGACAACAAAAGATAAAAATTGCAGCCAAAATCCCTTCAATCCCACATTTGCAATATTGGAAAGTTCTTTATCATCCACCAACTCAATAGTGTATGTAAGGCCTATAAGGCAAACTGTCTTCCCTTCATATGAAAAATTCATCTTCAACTGAACAAAGTCCCAAAGCATAAGACCTAAAGACATCAACCACTAAATCCCCAGTACTACATCACAACCTCCCAAATCCAATGCAAAAAAGTCAACTGTAAACACAGTTCCTCGCATATTAATTCCAACATCTGAGGCCTTTCCCTTACTACTTAACATTTCACTATAGGCCACCCTTACTTGAATAGGGGGCTCCATCTCAGTAATCAAATTACATCGAGAAATTACTGAAATATCCACAAAGTTGTGGGTACTGCCAGTATCGATCAAAATCACCACTCTTTTCTTATTAATATGACCCACCACCCTTATTGTCTTAGAAGCAATGAAATGAAATAGAAGCAGTATTCCCACAGCCATCACCCCTTTCCAAGGCATTATCAATCCCTATCTCCACATCCACTTCTTCAGTATTATAACTATCAAAAATCTCCATGCCTTCCATCACATACAATCTCAACTTTACACACTTATGGCTTTGATGCCATTTTTCATCACAAAAGTAGCACAACCCTTTCTTCCTTCTCTCCTACATTTGAGATTCAGAAATCTTTTGATAAGGAAGCTTTGCAGTAGGTAAAGACTTAGGTGTGCCCAAAATAGATCCCATAGGACCATTCTTGAAACTCCCTACTCAGAACTCTGCTGAGAGGATTCTAAAGAATTATTCCTCCAAAATTTCCTTGTACTCCAAATGTATTTCTCTTGGATTTTAGCTAATCTAAAAGCATCATTTAAGGAAGTGGGATTCAACATCCTCACATGTAATCTAACTTCGTCACGCAACCCACTCAAAAAACAATTAAGCTTTTTTTTTTTTTTTTCCTGAAACACCCTTAATTCTATTAGACAGCAACTCAAATTCAGCTTTGTAATTAGTAACAGAACTTACTTGTTTCAATCTTGTAAGAGCCTCCATTGGATCATTATATGCAGATGACCCAAATCTAAACTGCACAGCTTGAGTGAATTCTTCCCAAGAATGAAAAGTTCCTACCTCACTTGCATCTTGAAACCATATCAGAGCCTCCTCATCCATATGAAATGATGCCAATTTAAAGATTCTCTGCCCTGGTGGTACTTGATGATAAAAAATGTATTGGTTAGCTCTATAAATCTAAGTTGATGGATTCTTACTCATAAACCTTCGAAAGACCAACTTTATACCCTTTGTAAACCCTCTATCACCCACGTTAAGATGAAACACTCCACCCACACCTTTGTTCATATCACTATTACAACCAAGATTCTAAGCTTCCTGAAAGTTTTTTACTGTCTAACCATTACCTTCTGAATTATTACAAGAAATTCTAGAAATTTGTTGCAGTAACTCAGAAAATCTTTTATCTTGAGTCTCCCTATCCACTCGAGTTGGTTCTTGCTGCTGAACCAACACTGCAATTGTATCGTCAATCTGTTTCTACTGCCTATCCTGCTGCTTTTGAAGATGATTCACCGAATCCACAATCTGAGAATAGGACAGTGTACCCTCTGCCATGGCACACTGACAACTGATACCCATTGTAATGAGCCCCCTAGTATCCTGACTGTTTCGAGGTAGTCAACCTCCAAGAACCAAGAATTAGAGAGAGAAAGTAGAGAGAAAATAGAGAAGAAGAGAGAGAGATAGAGTTGGAGGGAAATGATCGACTAATCCAGAGTTGGCCTCTGCCCCAACTCGTGGTTCTTATATGAATTTTATCAAAACACATCGGTTTACAACATTAACTTTTCTATCAACAAAATGGCATCGTTCCTCATACAACCAGTAACTCAAACGACATCGTACCCCTTATACAACCTATTAACTATTACAATAGAAACCCAAAACGATTACATATTAGACAATTCTTAACTAACAAAAGTGCCACATCTTCCTTCTTTCCATTTCATCTCCTGCGTGATCATGCATAACGCTTCTTTGTGCTATATAGATATGGACGCACGGTATAAATTTTATTTACATCCATGGATGATCTAGACATTAAGCCTATAACAGTACTCTACTCGATCGTTGGAGTACTTCTTATTCGTACAAGGTGGGGGATACTCCTTGTTCGAGCGAGTCTCTTCATGTGAAGGTAGGAAATAATACTCATTCTTATTTAAGTCGTAATAGATGTTGAGACGGCCTTTTTTAGATGAAACTTTTTCATGATCTCCAAAAAGTTTTTGGGACAAGAATGACATTTTTTGGGACGAAAATTGTCATCACAAAAAATGACATCTCTTATAGTGAGCACTCGTTCTCATGATTTAAGTCGTAATAGATGTTGTGGTGGTTCTTGGGGTTGGGGTTCAAGTTCTTCTTGTGGTCCCTCCTCTAGACTTCTCTGCCTATGAGTTGAAAGTGAGGATGTTTTTTAAGCTACTTCCGACTCTTCTGCTCTAGTACTTGACTCCATTCTTGTTGACTGTCCCTTTGCAATTCATTCCTTTTACCTTTATGGGTAGGTCGACCAAGACAAAATACATACTGCAGTGAGATAACCCTAATTATGCATCAATGTCGATCGTCTTCCAAGTCTGGGATCCTAGGCACAATATTCACCATGACTCGATGGTGTTTTTCTATGAATTATCAATGTTCTTCGCGAGCTCTCTATGCTCTCGCTGCATCTGACATGGAAGATTTTCCTGGCCATTTGTTTAGTTTTTATCATCTTACATTGGAAATCCAGAAGATGGTCAGTAATGGCGATATCAATTACTGCTAGCTACCAATTATAGTTTGTCCATGCCAATATTGTATATCATCCACGTGTGTGTGTATATATATATCACAAAATTCACAAAATCCTCATGACTTTTTGATAATTTTTGTTTTCTACTTAATTTGCCTGTTGACTATAATTAATATAACTATATGATTGAAGTGCTCACTGATGTATGGATGAGTCCATTACGAATGTTGGATCATTGGTTGAGTTTTTTGTTCGAAATTATTTGGTTTGGCAAACTTTTATACTAATATTTGATGAAGGAATTTTATACCTACGTGTTAGTACTATTTAGTATTTTAAAATTTTTTTTAATTTGTTGAAATAAAAAACATAAGAAATATTTCAAAAAGTCTTGTACACTATAGAAACATATACTACATATTTTAAGAAGAATAAATAATTCTTGCACTACAAAAAAAGTAAAAAAAAAAAAAGGCATTTGAGACAAATTATTTGGGACGAGAATGACCATTTGAGACAAAAATAAACTCATTTTTACAAGAAATAACTGGAACAAATAAGTAGTTTTCTTGTAGTGTTGGTGGATTCATAAAAAACCAACCAAACGTAGGGATTTCATATTGCGTGCAGGGTATCTCGTCATATTGTAAGTCATTCCCACACGAGTTTAACCACGTTATCAGGAATTTAGATTGAGTAATTCTACATAAAAGCCACTGTAGCGGTGCACTCGTTGCACTTACTGCGTGGTTGCCGTTAGATCTTTTTTTTTTTCCATCTTTTCTGTATGTGGTCTAAATGATGCCACATCATGTGTGTAAAATAGCTTCTCCAAACAGTAGCTTCTATCTATATTTATTCATTTAGATTACTAGATACACACACACACATACATATATATATATCTCATTTCAATTAGAAATATAGATGTAGAAGGGAATGTCAAATCTCCCGTACATGTCAAAATCATCTAATTTGTATGCCACAAATTTGTATACTTTGCATCAATCCATATGATTGATTTAACGATCTAGAAGGTTATGCACCGCTTTGAGTTGCTTGAAATGGTACGGTGGGAAACCATTCCCAAAAAAGGATGCACATTTGTAACTTGTTATAGAGATTTCATTGGGTAGATGCACCATTTTTTTGCAGCAAGGAAAGGAGTATGTCAACTCTAGTTTTGGAGACAAGCATTAAGATAGTTAGTAGGTAAAAATTAGTCTCATTTGGATAGTAAGATGAGATAAGATGATCTGTCAATAATAGTAAAATTGTTTGTAAATAGTAGTGAAATAGTTTGAGTTAATATGTTTTGCGGGATTTTAGAAAATGAGAGAGAAAAATTGAATAAAAATATTATTGTAATATATTTTTTTCATATAATTTTTGTTTTGAAATTTGAAAAAGTTGAATTGTTTTTTATATTTTATTAGGAAGTTTGAAAAAATTGTAATGATTAAATAAAAATGTTGAAAATTTGAAATTGAAAAATAGGCCTGCATAGCGACCCACTCAAACCATATTTGGGATCGACTCAACCCAACCGCAAAGAAAGGCCCCACCAACTCGACCCAATCCGAACCGTAACTTTCAGATCGGGTTGAACCTGTTCTTCTTCTCTGCTTTGGATCCTTCACCTTCATTTGCAAACCCAAGCATTCCAACCAAATTTCTCTCCCAACCAGAAAAGTCTTTCATTTTTCGCAACCACGCTGATTCCATCAACCAACCAAACGCACTCTTGCACCGTCTCCTTGGCGTCCTTTGAGATCTTCGCATTCGTTGGCAGCACCTTCTTCATTATTCGGCTCACGTTCACAATTAGCAAGAACTGGTCCTACTCCCGTGGTGACAGCTCATTGGCCGACGCATTTCCAGCTCTTTCACCGCCTCCTTCAGACTCGTTGTCTGAGTCTTCCATTGAACCTGAAGGTTTTTATTGCTATAGTGTTATGCAACTCTTGTGAGGCACATACTCTCTCTGCTCGAAGCAGAGGAAGAGGAACCCACTCAATGTTATTTAACAATGTTATTTATGTGATGCCCATTACAGATTGTGCTCATTTATAGCCATTTCGGGACTAAAGCAATGGTGAGGTTTTGTTTGTAATCTTGAGATCTTGAGAAAGCTTTCAGATTGAGAGTGTACTACACCATAAAAGCCATTAGAAATGATGTCGAGATCACATTTCTTCAGCTTTGTGCCACTACAGGATTACGAGATCCACCAACACCATTTTGTGACAAAATCAATTGGGGGGTTTGGTTTGTAATCTTGAGATCTTGTAAAAGCCTTCGGATTGAGGGTGTACTACACCATAGAAGCCGTTAAAAACGATGTTGAGATCGCATTTCTTCAACTTCGTGCCACCACAGGATTACAATTCCCGCCAGCACCATTTCGGGACGAAAGCAATTGGGGGGTTTGGTTTGTAATCTAGGGTTTTGAGAGAATTGAAGTATGAAAGTGAGAAAGTCGGTCGGTTTAACACTTGAAATCCAAAACTGTCATTTATCGAGTTGGTGAATTGAGCATTTAACAACCCAGAAAATGCCGGGTCGGGTCACTCAGGCAACTCGGTTTGCAGGGTTATATGCACAGGCCTATTGAAAAGTGTTTGTGTTTATGGTGTTTGGATATCAAGATGAGATATAATGAGATGAGGAGATGAGTTGTGAGGATTTTGCTATTCAAACCAGACCTAAATAGGTCAAGCATTTGACAGCATTCGAGGTGGTGTGGACATGTTACCTGAGCGCCAACAGGAAATAAGTGGCTGACCGTAAGGAAACTAGAATATTTGAGACCAAGAAAGCAAATGGAGCAGTGCATGCCAATGTTAGAGGCACCATGTCTTGGCGACATGCAGGCCAGCTCAATGGTACAGTCATTTAAGCCATTGCCTATTCAAGGCCCCCAAAAATAAAAGTGGGGTTTTTTTTTTGAAAAATAAATAAAAACCATTTCATTAAATAAAACTTTAAAAAATATTATATTTTTCAATGTGTTCAAGGCCCCATAATACTAAATTTAATATTTAATACATAAATTATTTCTATTTTTAAATAAATTTTTTAAGATCTTGCAAAATTGAGGTACAAAATTTGCACTAAGGCTTCATTTTAAGTTGTTGTATTAAATATAAATTAAAAAAAATTATTTAAAGATTTTAAATAAAATCTCATTTTATTGAAAATTTTGAAAATATTTCATATAATAATTTATATTTTATTGTATTATAATTACAAATGATTCACTTAAATTTCGTCTTAAGCCCCAATTTGTATTGAGCCGCCCCTAGCGGCATGTGAGCCTCCCTTGCTTGTCATCTTGGATCACAACTCCTCCAATCTTATAAATAGATAGCTATTGTTTTGTGGGTGGTGCACATGCAGCTAGGCCAGAGACATCAAAAGAACATGATGGACAAGCCTTCATAATACTTAAACAAAAATAAAGGAGAAAAATATTTTACAAACAACATAGGTAAGGTGGAAGGGGAAGGAAGAGGTTAATGCCCCTCCCCACCTCCCTTCAATGGGTGGTCAAGAAAGAACAAAGTATTTGGAGAGAGATTAGTATACCTCTCTAATTAAAATGTGACAATTGAGGTAAGCTTAAATTTGAATCGCGTATGAAAACCAATAGAGATGAAAGTTTAGAAAAATCATATCTACAAATAGGAATAATTTTGAACAAAAATAATTAAGTTGGTTTAGTCATATTTAAGGCACTTAAGACTAGTTTGGATACTGAGGTACTATCAGATATTCTCAAATATTTCCTTCCCAAACATTACTCACTTACAAAATATTTTTTAATTTCAAATTTTTAACTTTTTCATTTAATTATTACCTAGTCATTATAGATTTTCTAAATTTTCAAATAAAAGTTTAAAACATAAAAAACAATACTAATTTTTTTAGATTTCAAAACAAAATTAATATTAAAAAATAGTATTCAAATAAATTTTTTTTTACTTTATAATATTTTTTCTCTTATTTAACAAGATCTAATAAAATATCTTAACTCAAGTCATTTTACTATTATTCACAAATAATTTTACTCTTATTCACAGATATTTTGAAATATTCTAAAGTGTTCAAACGAACTCTTAAGGTTTAACTAAAAAAAAAATAGCGTGATGACGTGGCACCCACAAAATTACTACTTAGCAACTTTAGATCATTCCTAGTATACCTATGAACTTTTCCACACCATATCACTCCATGTGCCCTCTACAAACCTCTTACAATTCACATGGCCCTACCTTATTGCCAGCTACTGCACCCCAAGCCCAAGGCATTTGAAAATTGCCTCTCTAGCTCTCCAATCATACCCCAAATCACTTTTCTCTCGTGTATAATTGTCTTACATTATGCACAAGTGAAGGCCAAGGAAGAACATTTACACTTCAAGCCCCTCTCTCTCTCTCTCACACAGTTTGTAATTCATTTCCTCTCACAATAATCTCCTTCGAGCAGTTGACTGAACCCTTTTTACTCCCTCTCAAAGCTATACTGCTAACTTAGTAAGAGGGGCTTGTGAAACTGCCCAAGAGAGTTGTTGTAACTAAATCTCTTTCTCAAATCTGTTTTGAGGCCATTTGGATGATAGATATACTTGAGAAGTTGCTTCGATGGTTAGTGCTTTAATCCATACATGTTTGAGTTGAGTGTTAAAGGAGTTAAGTAGCATGCATGAGGTTTTCGGACCAGGATTTGTTTGTGGCTAACATATGAGTTGTAAAGTATGGTTTCAGGGTTTATATTTAAAGCCATTATGCACTAAATGAAGATGAAAGAGTTTAGGTTATACATTGTTGTATGACGAAGATGAGATGCATATGGGTTTTGGGTCTGGTGTTTTGTTTGGTTAAAAATGTGTCATTTGAAGTGTTTGTTTCATGGTTGCCATTTGGAGTCGTTATGCACTAAATAGAACTAAAAATGGTTTTGATTTATTTTTTTATTTTTTGAAGGGAAATACTTTCATTAATGGTAAAAGGAATTACAAATGTAAATCAGTCCAAAGGACTTGATAAATACAATTTGGACTATAATCCCACCATACATTTGTATGTTCTGCATTTCTAGCAAATTTAGCTAGTATGTGTGCTGCCTGGTTTCCTTCCTTGTTGATATGAGAAATTGTACAAGTAGGAATTCGGCTCATGAGTTGCTAGATATCTGAGATTATATTACCAAGCATGCTTGAAACTTTAGAAGTTGTTATTGCTTTCACTGAGATAAGGGAATCACTTTCAATATACAATACTTGTAGTCCTAAGTGAATACAGAATTGCAGTCCCCTAAGAATTGCCAAAAGCTTTATGTCCATAGGATCCATAACTGCCTATTCTTTCTTGCTTACTGACAGTAAGACCTTACCCTCATAATCTCTTGCAATGATGCCCACACCTGCATTATTTCCTTCATGAAAAATGGCCTCATCCACATTGAGCTTGAAAGTCCCCTCAGAAGGTGCCTGCCAATAGAGTTGCCTTTACACTCGATCTGGGTTAAGGCTCTTAATTTTCTTGAATGAATGATACAAAAAAATTGCAGAGTTAGTCCCATCTTCAACATCCCTTTGTTCTCTCTCAAATATCCATAAGTTTCTTTTTCTCCATAGGCCCATGCTATCATAATAAAGGTCTCGAATTGTTCTTTGCTGCTACACTCCTGCACTTTGATCACCACTTCGAGGAATAACAATGTTGTTTCTTATATTGTAAAATCAAGAATATGTTTCTACCATATGTGCCTCAGTAAAGGACAAGAATAGAGAGCATGTAAAGAGTTCTCTACCCCAAATGAACAAAGTTGGCACAAATTATCCTCTATTGCTATTCTTTTATGCAAATTCTCTTTGGTTGGTAGGCCATCTAACACTGCTCCCCATGCAAAAAGCTTAACCTTGTGGGGGTATCTACAGCTTCCAAATTGTTTTAAGAACTTGTTTCTGTCTATTTGCAGAAAAGCTCTCCCTTCTAATCTACTATTATCCATTCCCCTCAAAAATCTTTATGCACTCTTGACACTGAAACTTCCACTTCTTTCAAGTGCCCAAATCAGCTTATCATCGTGGTTATCAGAACTTCTTAATGTCTTCAAAACCTCATTTGCTGTTGTAGGTGGAAGTAAGCATCTTACTTTAAATATATCCCACCAACCACTATTCATATCGATGAGGGACACAGTCAAAATATGCAGTTGAACCATGGGTCACTTTTTCCAAGGGAAAAGCTTGGCACCATGCATTGTTTGCCAAGAAACGGTCCAATCTTTCACTTATGCTATGCCCTCCTTCTCTATTGTTCCACCAAGTGAAATTTGTGTCCTCATACCCTAGGTCAGTTAAACCACAGTCATCAATCAACTTTCTGAAACCTTCCATTCGTACTTCAGATCTATCCCTCCCTCCCCTCTTCTCATGTCTGCTTATTATTTCATTAAAATCACCTAGAACCAACCATCCACTATGATTAGCAAATTTAACATTCTCAGAAGGTCCCATGTTTTAGATCTTTTACTAGTTTTAGGATGACCATAGCAACCTGTAATTCTCCAATGTTGGCCATTCAATCCTTCATCACCCACCATAGCATCAATATGATGTTTGGAGTAACTACATATCTTAAGGTTGACATCCCTCCTCCACATTAAACACAACTCACCACTTCTGCCTTCACAGTCCACTGTCAAACAGTTCTCAAATTCCAACTTAAACTTCAATCTATCCACCAACTAGTCTTGTTTCTTGCAAAAAAAATAATCTCGAGAACTTCCTTCTTGACCAGGTCATGAAGAGCTCGAATTCTACATTGGTTCCCAAGCCCACGTGAATTCCAACTTAGGATTTTCATTGCATCCAGCGGGGCTGGTCAATAGCCTCCACCAATATAACTTATGACAATTTTCCTCCAGTTGTCATTAACTTTCTGGGTTTTGAGTTAAAATTATGTGCCTCCTCAGAAACTTCACCCATCACTCCCTTTCTCTTCTGCAGTATGCTAATTGGGCTTGTTTGTTGTTCCTTATTTGTACTTCTTTTATGTCGTGACCACCTTTTGCTTGTTGTAATCTTGTTGTCCTTGGTAGAATTCAACAGGGCCTTCTCTTCCTGCATGGCCCCCTTCCCTAGCTATTAGGCCTCATTCTGAACAGGAAAAAAATCACTAGGCCCATCTCCCATCATGTCAATTGTTTCCATTACAATAATAGGCTCATTATTCTTCCCTTCATGACATAAATGACTCAGATTTCCTACACTGCATTTAACTTGAGATATTCATTTTATTACCTCTTCAGTCTTCTCCGTGGAAATAACATTGGTTTCCTTATCAGCCTCAACTGCACCCCTTGTGAAACTTTCCTTCTATTTCTCCATAACATCTCCTTGTTTGGTAACTGCAATCCCTTTATTCCTGGTCCCCTCACTATTGCTCTTTACACCTGATGCAGGATGTTGTAGAATTTCAGCCTTCCTTCTTGCCTCGTCTGCAACATCAGTTATTAAACCTTGTAACGGTGGTTCATGGCCTACCACCACCCTCTGGCCATGGTGGTGAGTTGCAGTCCCTGGAAAAATGATACATGATCTCATCCATGGCCCAAAAGGAAGCTTCTCTTCCCCAATCACTTCTTGATGTTGCAGGTCTTGACTACAATCTTTGTGTTGGTGGCCCAACTTGCCACATACATAGTAGAACGTAGGCAGTCGTTCATAGACAAACCAAACCCAGTATGCTCCCAAAGATCCCAAGTGTATAGGTTTACTTCTCATCAGAGGTTGAGTTATGTCCATGTTCACTCTGATTTTGATACATTCACCCCATGCAACCTCCCCCTTCTTTACGCCAACTTCTTCCACTGTACCAATATTGTTTTCTATCATCATTGCCACCCTTTCATTCATCGCATGTAAGGGTAGATCTAATAGCCGAATCCAAAAAGCTGTCTTGGTAATACTTATTTTATTGGACCGAACATCTTATACAAACTTGCAGGAATGGAATTCCTTGAACTCATAATCAATTTGAAAACTCACCTAAGAAAGCCAAAATCAAGTTAATGGATGAAGAATCTAGACCCATTGAGAACTCATTTCAAGAATCTAGATTATATTAAAATCTATACCCGTTTAAGAACCTATCTCAAAAACCCAGATTACAAGGAGGAACGCCACAAAGGTTGTAATTTACTTTTGATAAGTTCAAAAGTTCAATCAAGAATAAGAGGAGTAAACTCAACTCACAATGAAAATTCAATATTGTCTAACCCTTCAAATGAGGCTACAAAGAATATTTAAATCAAAATCTAATTAAAATCCTAGCAAAAATACAGCTATTTCTCCCAAAAATACCCCTGCATGAACAGTGCCACACTACAGTAATTCCGCTACAGTAACTTCTTGAAATCCTAGTTCCTAAAAAATAACTTTTCAAATAAGTTCTTGGCCATAATACAAGGCCTTCTCAAAATCCTAGTTTATAATAAATAAGACATATGTAGGCCAAGCATCCTCAAGCCCACTTATTCTAAACTAATAAAATAAATCATTTAACAAATTGAAAGTTTTCAATAACAATAGGCCCAAACAATAACCTTAAGTCATGTCTTCCAAAACTTGTATCAATTGGATCAAAACTAGTTCTCCTTCTTTCAAACTCATCTTGAGTGTTGGACTCTTGCTAGCTTCATTCCAAGTGGATCGCACTAATCCTTACATTGCTTTCTTGATCTTCTTGGCTCTTGATATTGTAATTGGTCCATCTGGAACTTGCAAAGGATTTTTAAGACTAGGTCTACCTTGGTTCCCATCAGTCCCCCTCTCCTCAAAAGAATTCGATCTTGAATCTTCACCTACATCAAAAGGAGAAAGATAAAAAACATTGAAAGTAGTAGAAACATTATACTTACCTTGAAGGTCCACTTTATATGCATTGTCATTAATTTTCTTAAGAATTTGAAAAGGTCCATCTCCTCGAGGATGCAATTTAGTTCTTTTATGGGCTGGAAATCTTTTTTTATGCATGTGAACCTAAACTCAATCTCCTGGTTCAAAGATGACATGCATTCGCCTTTTATTAGCTTGGGAAGCAACCATTTCATTCCTTTAGGTAATTTGAAGCCGTACCCTCTCATGAAGTGACTTCACCAACTTCGTCTTCTTTTGTCCATCCAAGCTACTCCTACCATCAACAGGTATAGGCATCAAATCTAAAGAAGTAAGTGGATTAAAAGCATAAACAATTTCAAAAGGAGAATATGAATTAGTAGTATGCATGGCCCTATTATATGCAAACTTTATAAATGGCAAATAATCCTCTCAAGTTTTAAAATTCTTATGAACAACAGTGCATAAAAGCTGAGTTAAAGTCATATTAACTACTTCGTCTGACCATCAGTCTGCAGATTACAAGTAGTGAAAAATAAGAGTTTAGTACCCAATTTCCATCATAACACCTTCCAAAAGTAACTAAGGAATTTAACATCTCTATCATAAACAATACTCTGAGGTACACCTTAGAGTCGCATTATCTCCCTGAAAAGCAAGTCAGCTATGTTTGTGGCATCATATGTTTTATGGCATGGAATGAAATATGTCATCTTACTAAATCTAGCCCCAACCACAAAAATAAAATCTCCACCCCTTTTTGTCCTAGGCAGCTCCAAAACAAAATCCATAGATATGTCTACCCATGGCTCACTAGGAACGGGTAAGGGTGTATACAACCCATGTGGCAAAACTTTAGATTTGGCCTTTCTATATATAATGCACCTGCGACAAATGCGATTGATATCTCTCTTTATCTTAGGCTAAAAGAAATGTTCTTGTAAAATGTCTAAAGTTTTCTTGACACCGAAGTGTCCCATTAATCCTCTATCATGTGCCTCACGCACCAATAACTCACGCATAGAACAACTTGGCACGCAAAATTTGCTTTCTTTAAACAAATAACCACCATGCTTGTAAAACTTACTGAATGCTGCCTTCTCACATGCCTTATACACATTAGAAAAGTTAGCGTCATCGGTATACACGTCTTTCACATATTCAAACCCAAACATCTTAGCACTTCTAGAACTAAGAAGTACATACCTCTAGGATAAAGCATCAGCAATAATGTTTTCCTTACCTTACTTGCAACGGATGACATATAGAAATGTCTCAATGTATTACATCCATCTAGCATGCCTTTTATTCAACTTACCTTGACCTTTAAGATGCTTCAATGATTCATGATTGATGTGGATCACAAATTTCCTTGGCCACAAGTAGTGCTACCAAATCTCTAATGTACAAACAAGAGTATAAAGCTCTTTATCATAAGTAGGGTATTTCATGGATACCCCACTTAACTTCTCACTAAAGAAGGTTATGGGTCGCCTATTCGGCATGAAAATGGCTCCAATCCCTATTCTTGAGGCATCGCATTCAATTTCAAAAGTTTTGTTAATATCAGGTAATGCTAACACAGGTGCAGAGTACAACATTTCTTTAATAGTGAAAAAAACATTCTCTTGATCAACTCCCCAATAAAATCCAACATTATTTTTAATTACCTCAGTGAGTGGTGCAGCCATGGTGCTAAAGTTTTTAACAAAACATTAATAAAACTTAGCTAAACCATGAAAGCTTCTTACCTCAGTGATGCTCTTTGGCTTTGGTCACTCCTTGATGGTCTTGACTTTCTCTTCATCCACCTCAATACCTTTTGTACTAACAATATAACCAAGAAAAATAATTTTTTCTATGCAAAAGTATATTTTTTGAAATTAGCATACAATTTTTCACATCTCAACACATTAAACACATATATCAAATGCTCAATATGTTCATTTAAGTCATTGTTGTACATTAGGATATCATCAAAGTACACAACTACAAACTTGCGTATAAACGCATGTAGGACATGGTTCATTAATCTCATGAAGTACTGGGCGCATTTGTAAGTCCAAATGACATAACTAACCATTCATAATGCCCATACTTAGTCTTAAAAGTAGTTTTCCATTTATCACCTTCTTTCATTCTAATTTGATGGTACACACTTTTAAGATCAATTTTATTGAAAATACATAAGCCATGCAATTTATCAAGCATATCATTTAATCTAGGAATGGGATGGCGATACTTTACTGTGATATTGTTGACCACCCTGTAATCAACGCACATCCTCTACGTCTCATCCTTCTTTGGCACTAGTAGCACTGGTACTGCACATTTTCTCATGCTCTCCCTCACATTCATCTTACTCATCAAATCCTCAACTTTGTCTCATCTGGATTACTCCTATAGGCTGGTCGATTTGGAATAACAACTCTAGACACAAAATCAATTTGGTTCTCAATGCCTCTAATGTGTGGCAACTCATTAGGCATATCTTTTAGGAATACATCATCAAACTCTTGCAACAAAGAAACAACCAAACTAGGAAGATATTGGTTAGTTTCATCAAGATTAAGATAAGACTTTTTACAAACAAGAAAAATCATAAGGCGATCTACGAAGAAAGCCCTCTTAACCTCACTCTCTCTTACATAGAAACTCACTTTTGTCTTTCATTTTCTCTCTGTAGACTCTCTTTCTTTTTTCTCTCATGGCTCAACTTTTTTTTATTTACTCTCAGCTACCTCTCTACTTTCTTTTTCACTCTTTCCTTTTTGCTCATTTTCACTCTTACTTTCTTTTTTGCTAAATCCCATTTTCACTCTTTCTTTTTTTATCACTTTCATTTTTACTCTTTCTTTTTTGAACAACCTCACTTTTCAGTTTCAGTTGATCCTCATAGACCTGACTTGGAGTTAAAGGAGCAAACTTGATTGTTTTGCCCTCCTTTACAAAGCTGTACATGTTCATGAACCCATCATGTGTCACCCTCCTATCATTGCCACGGCCTCCCCAACAAAATATGACCAGCATGCATAAACACAACATCACAAATCATCTCATCCTGATACTTCCCAATTGAAAAAGTAACTAACACTTGTCTATTCACCCTAACATATCCACAATCATTCAACCACTGTAATTTGTATGGTCTAGAGTATTTTAAGGTTAGTAAATTTAATTTCTCAACTAAAGTAGTGCTAGCCACATTAATACAACTCCCATCATCAATGATCATACTGCATACCTTATTGTTAGCGTGGTATCTAGAATGGAAAATATTCTCTCCGTTACTCTGCATCATCCACCTTAATGTGTGTATTGAGAGTACGCTTGGCAACAAGAGCTCACCTCTCACGGGGTATATTAGTCCATCATCATCACTAGTATCAACCAAATCAAGCACCCCATCACTATCATCCTCACTCTCAGTCATCACCTCCTCATTGTCACGCATAACCATCACCCGCCTATTTGGACATTGAGAAGCGATGAGCCCTGAACCAAAACTCGTTAGCGTTTTCAACTTCCTTCAGTTTTCGGCTTAAAGTATTTAATATCTCTATTCCGTGAAGGTTGAGATTCTACCTTGATTTTGTTGCTAGTTCCCTCATATTTTCCCTTAGGTGGTTCGGTCTTTTTCTTTGTTTTAGTTGTATCATTCCTATCCCACTTTGATTTCCAAGTAGTGCTAGGAACCGAAGTGTACCTTGCTATCTCTTTTCTCTTTAACTGTCACTCCACCTTCGTAGCCATGTACACTATGTCCTCTATCTCCACATAATGCTGCAATTCAATTGCATTGACTGTGTCCATATTCAAACCACTCAAAAATCTAGTCATGGTGGTCTCTTGATCCTCCTCTACATTAGCCTGAATCCTCGCCACCTGCATCTCCTTATGGTAATCCTCCACATCCTAGACCCCTATGTAAGATTTTGGAGCTTTTGGTAAAGGTCCCTATAGTAGTGGCTAGGTGCAAATCTCCACTTCATGAGAGCTTTCAACTCTCCCCACGTCTCTACAGGCCTCTCATAATTCCTCCTCCTATTGATCACTAATTGGTCCCACCAAATAATAGCATAAACAGTGAACTCAATTACCGCCAACTTCACTTTCTTCTCCTCAGAGTAATTATGACAATCAAACACCAACTCTATTTTTTTCTCCCACTCCAGATAAATCTCAAGGTCAATTCTACCTTAGAAAGATAGTATTTTCATTTTGATGCTCCTAAGGTCTCTAGCTACACTATCCCGACCCCTATGTTCCCCTCAAGTCCTCTTTCATTCCTAACTCTTCTATGTCTACCCGACCTAACTTTAGATGCTAAGTCTTCCTCATCCTCGCCATCTCTTTCATTCTCATACTCATTTTCAACTCTAGGCTCACGTCGCCTCCTATCTCTCACACCTTGCAGATTTCTAATTACTACTTCTTAATGATCCATCATATCCCTCACTTCACCCAACACAGAGTTCAACCGCTCAAATTGTTGTTGCATTGCTTGCAACACAAATGATGAGTTATGTATCATCCTCTTTGGTGATGAGTCACTCCTATGAAATATCGTAATGTGTTGTACAAAAAGAATGTTAGTGAAAAATCTCATGCACTCATTTACGTATTTACACTTGAATAATGGCACTCCACTTGTATTTCACTCTTAATTGATTTTTTTTCCTGATAATAGTCTCACACTCTCTTGCCTTTACCTTAAGAGTTTTCCCACTCAAATTCTTTAAGAACTAATTGAACTTAATCAAGACAATGCAACCTTGTTTTATCCCAACTAGTAATTAGGTCCAAGAAACAAAAACAAGAGAAATACGGAAGGAATACAAACGATACGAGAATCAATGAAATTATATGAATGAAAGAGTAACTATAAGATAAGATACCAACTATAATGATGTATGCAATCCCTTTGATTATATGGCTCGAGAAAAAAATTTCGAATTTTCTATACTCTTTTTTTTTTGGACGATTTTTTTTCTCTTTTTTTTTTTTCTTTTCACCAACTGATTTGATTACAATTAAAAGAATAAGCAATTGACAAAACCCTAACAATAACTCAAAAACCCTAGAATAAGTGATATACGGCAGCCCCTAGAACAAGAGATTTCAGTCAACACAAATTCTAGAATAATGAAATTCGGCAGCCCTAAGAATAGTGAAGAAATTCGGCAGCCACCTTTTTTTTGTAACCCTAGAACAACCTAGAATTAAATATGCAAGAAATAAAAGATAGAATCAGACCTGATTGGAAACCTTGCTCTGAATACCAAATGATACGAGCTGACATGAATGGAATCTCTTAAACCCACAATCAATTTAAAAACTCACATAAGAAAGTCAAAATCAAGTCAATGGATGAAGAATCTAGACCCGTTGAGAACTTATTTCAAGAATCTAAATTATATTAAAATCTAGACCTGTTCAAGAACCTGTCTCAAGAACCCAGATTACAAGGAGAAACATCACAAAAGTTGTGATTTACCTTTGATAAGTTCAAAAGTTTAATAAAAAACAAGATGAGTAAACTCAACTCACAATGAAAATTCAATATTGTCTAATCCTTCAAATGAGATTATAAAGAATATTTAAACCAAAACTTAATTAAAACCCTAATCAAAATAAAGTCATTTCTCCCAAAAATACCCATGCATGAACAGTGCCGCACTACAATAATTTCGCTATAGTAACTTCTTGAAACCCTAGTTCCTAAAAAGTAACTTTTCAAATAAACTATTGGCCATAATACAAGGCCTTTTCAAAACCCTAGTTTATAAGAAATAAGACATATGTGGGTCAAGCATCCTCAAGCCTATTTATTCTAAACTAATAAAATAAATACTTTAATAAATTAAAAGCTTTCAATAATAGTAGGCTAAAATAATAACCCTAAGTCATGTCTTCCATAGCTTGTATTAAGTTGATCAAAAAGGGTTCTCATTCTTTCAAACCCATCTTGAGTATTGGGCTCTTGCTAGTTTTATTCCAAGTGGATTGCACCAATCCCTGTATTGCTTCCTTGATATTTTTGACTCTTGATCTTGTAATTTGCCCATTTGAAACTTACAAAAGATCTTTAAGACTAGGCCTAGCTTGACTCCCATCAACATCACCATCGAATTGTTTCAGTAGGACCAAACTTCAATCAAAGGACCATGGTGCTTCACGTTGAATCCTTTCCTTCTCAGCTTTATATTTGAACTCGGCCAGCATCACTCCTGCCGCCAACTCCTTAAACCATAATTTTCCACGAGTCTCCAAATATTTTCAATGTTTGTTTGAATGCATCTCGATTGTAATGCTTGTCTGTAAGTAATGATACAAATTGCAAACAAACAACATTCTCCACTCACTTTTATGTCCTCTAGTAGCACTTCATCCACTACCAGTTCCTCCTTCTCTTGTTCTGATAATGATAAGTGTTGACACAATTCTTCAATGTTTTCATCCATCAAGGATGAATATCAGGACGACAAGAAAATATAAAACCTTTACTTAGACAGGGGTGAAACCTCTATAAGGCCAGAGCACTCGAGAGGTAAAAAAGTTGGGACATATATTAAAAACGAAATGTGATTAAAATGTAAGTTGATGATGTTAGGCTTAAAAATGGGGCTTTTATATTGAAATGCATACCTATTTTGTGATTTGAATCTCGAGCTCGAAAGATTTTGGTTTGGATAATTTAAAGTGCAAAGAGGTTTAGGTCTATGCAAGTATACCGAACACCCTAGCCCTTATTTGGTGCCTTATACGTGCATGACCAATATGATTAAATGTGGCAATAGCAAAAATGACAATATAAGTTGTAACATACGATCCTAAAATTAGGGCTTATAATTATTATTTTTATAATTATTATTATTATTATTACTTTAGTAAATATTTTATGAGATCAATTTTTAAATAGTGATTTTATTTGATTAGTTCTTCCACTAGCTTCACCCTACATATCCCCTTGTTTGATTTCCTAATTTGAATAGTATTGGTAACCAACACTCACCTAAAAACCTTCCCATAAATCCTCTCTTTTCCTCTCCACCCAACCCACAAAATCCTTTGGTCAGAATCTAGTGAAGTCAAAGTTTGCTACACAACAAACCAACCCTTATCACCGTAGCCTTCCTCACAGCAACCAAGCAGCCACCTTGCCAGAAACCACGACCGAGCATGCCCATGCACACCGTTGACCCCCATGGAACATCGGAGCACCACCCAAGCTATCTATAACCAGCCGACCAGGCACCCACTACCACCTTGCGCCATTCTGGTAAGCCACGCCAGAATCTTCCTCCTTTTCCTCCTTTACGTTGTGGTCTTGAGTCTAATAGACCACAAAACATATTCTCTCTCTCTCTCTCTCCAGCTTGTGCCATCGGTCACTCTCTATCAATCAAATCCACCGTCGCGCGATCAATCTCCTCTCTCGGTAAGTTTGAAACCTCTCTATCGCACGGTTTTGTTTCCCTTTTTGTCATTCAGCTCCTTGATGATTTCTTTCCAGAATGAGAAATTTTACTCATCGGCCACTATTCACTCCCACATTCTACACTTACGGTTTTTTTTTCATAGGATGTGAGGTATTTTTCATAAGGTGTGAGTAGTGAATAGCGGCTAATGAAAAGAATTCTTCTTCTAGAATTCTTCCAAAAGAGCTCCTGCTTGTTGTGATGTTTTCCAAAATGCCCTTTTAGTAGGCTGAGTTTTGTTGGGTTGGGTTAATTTTAAACTGGACTTGTGTTTAAATTGGGTTGGGCTTGATTTTATTATACTTCTAAAACTATCATAATAGTTAAGTGGGTTGAATTCATGTGAGTTTTTGATGAAATGGGCTGGTTGAATTTTGCAGAAATTGTTTTAGTTTTAAGTGGATTGTTTTCTTTAATTGGAGCTAGGCTGGAATTTGTGTTAGCCCAAAGTTTTACTTAAATAAATATGAGCCCATAGACTTCATTCTTATAGAAAGTATTTAAGGGATTTAAAGTATATTTTAAAGTATACTATTGAGCCTAGTATTTAATTTAATAGTCCAATTCTTATGAGTTTTAAATAATGTTACTATCTATTAATCCTAGCATAGCGAAATAGTTATTAAAGAATTTCTAGGGTATGATTCTAAGTAATTAGAATGCTACGACACGTTTTTATAGAAATGTTAGTGATGATTAATGCCTGATATAGGTCACGAGCTACGACGTGAGATTGTGAAAGCAGTGCTAAGAGGTAAGTAGTATAATACCTTTATGTGTGCTGTAAATATTCAGGTTTTGCATGAAAAATGTGATGTTTACCTAAGTTATGCTACGAGCCAATTCAATGTTAGCCCCTTTTCATGAACTTCTATAAATTATGATGATATGATTGTGAATGACTATATATGCTATGTTGATATGGATTCTTGTTAGAATGGATGATATGTTATGAAAAAGAACTATTGGCCCTTTTATATGCAGTAGAAAAATGGAGGCCCTATCTTTTTTGGGCATGGTTTTCACTGTGAGGATTGACCAATAGAGCTAAGTTTCTGCTAGAGTAGAAAATTGGCACCCCATCTTAGCAAAAATGGATTAGCAAACTACTGGATTATGAGTTCATTATTGAGTACAAGAAGGGAAAGGAAAACAAGGCAGTAGATGCCCTGTCTAGACAACCATGGATAGAGGGAGGGGTTTCTTTGGCTGGAATTTTTGTGTTGGCTCTTGGCTACAAGACTTGAAAACCTCATATAAGACTGATTTGGAGCTTAAGGAGTTGTGTGAGAAACAACAGCAGGGACAATATTCGAACCAGAAGTTTTCTTTAGGCAATGGTCTATTATTGAGTTTATTTGCCTAAGAATTTTTCCTTCAAGTCACTGGTTCTACAGCATTTGCATGATAGCCCCTATAGGGGACATGCTGGCTATTAAAAATCCATTCACAGGGCCAAAGCTGATTTTTATTAGGCATGGATGAAGAAGGATATCAAATCTTATACTAGGGAGGGTCCCACTTGTTAGAAGTGGAAGTTTGAAAATTTGCACTTTGTCGGTTTACTACAGCCTCTTCCCATTCCCTCTAGGGGCTGGGCAAACATTTCAACGGACTTCATCGAGTCCCAACCTCCATCCAAGGGGTTTACAATGGTTTTGGTGGTGGTGGATCGTCTCACAAAGTATGCCCACAGTGTCCCTCTCTCTCACCCCCTACACAGCAGCCATAGAGGCCAAACTTTTCATTTCACATGTCTTCAAACTACATGCCATGCCTTCCAGTATTTTCTCTGATAGGGATGTCACGTTCACAAGCTCATTCTGGAAGGAGTTGTTCAAGTTACATGGGACATAAGTAGCATACAACTCTACCTATCACCCTCACTCTGATGGACAAACAAAGGTGGTGAATCGAGGTATTCAGCAATATCTCAGATGCTTTCAGCCATCATCCCAAGGAATGAGTGGCTTGGTTGCCATGGGGAGAATGGTGGTACAACACTAACCTCCACTCTTCCACTAAACTTATCCCTTTTGAGCCACTTTACTGGTTCCCCCCACCCACTCTCCTACAGTATGTGGCTAGCATTACTCTAAACGTAGAGGTTGATTCTCAGCTAAAGACCAGAGATGAAATCTTAGCTATCCTCAAGAAAAACTTAACAGCAGCCCAACCAACAATGAAAAAGCAGTATGATCTCAAGTATAATATGCGAGAATTTGTAGAAGGGGACATGGTATACCTCAAACTCTTGAAATACAGACAACACAGTGTTGCGCGCCGCTAAAGCTCAAAGCTTTATCCTTGATTCTTTGGTCCTTTCAAGGTAGTACAAAGGATTGGGATAGTGGCTTACAAGCTAGAGTTGTCGATAGGCTCCATGGTCCACCCCATGTTCCACATGTCATGTCTGAAGAAGCACCTGGGATCATCAATAGTAGTCACACCAGGGTTGCCACTAGTTGATCCTCATGGAGCTCTATGCGATGAGCCAAAGCAAATCCTGCAAAGAGGAATGTCAAAATACAAAATTCAACCTTAATCGAGCTTCTAGTGAAATGGAAGGGAGAACCTGAGGAGAATTTGGCCCAATCGAGCACCTACACCA
>QEOT01005074.1:235441-357132 GCA_003123785.1 Pterocarya stenoptera | reverse complement strand
TTTCTTTGGCTGGAATTTTTGTGTTGGCTCTTGGCTACAAGACTTGAAAACCTCATATAAGACTGATTTGGAGCTTAAGGAGTTGTGTGAGAAACAACAGCAGGGACAATATTCGAACCAGAAGTTTTCTTTAGGCAATGGTCTATTATTGAGTTTATTTGCCTAAGAATTTTTCCTTCAAGTCACTGGTTCTACAGCATTTGCATGATAGCCCCTATAGGGGACATGCTGGCTATTAAAAATCCATTCACAGGGCCAAAGCTGATTTTTATTAGGCATGGATGAAGAAGGATATCAAATCTTATACTAGGGAGGGTCCCACTTGTTAGAAGTGGAAGTTTGAAAATTTGCACTTTGTCGGTTTACTACAGCCTCTTCCCATTCCCTCTAGGGGCTGGGCAAACATTTCAACGGACTTCATCGAGTCCCAACCTCCATCCAAGGGGTTTACAATGGTTTTGGTGGTGGTGGATCGTCTCACAAAGTATGCCCACAGTGTCCCTCTCTCTCACCCCCTACACAGCAGCCATAGAGGCCAAACTTTTCATTTCACATGTCTTCAAACTACATGCCATGCCTTCCAGTATTTTCTCTGATAGGGATGTCACGTTCACAAGCTCATTCTGGAAGGAGTTGTTCAAGTTACATGGGACATAAGTAGCATACAACTCTACCTATCACCCTCACTCTGATGGACAAACAAAGGTGGTGAATCGAGGTATTCAGCAATATCTCAGATGCTTTCAGCCATCATCCCAAGGAATGAGTGGCTTGGTTGCCATGGGGAGAATGGTGGTACAACACTAACCTCCACTCTTCCACTAAACTTATCCCTTTTGAGCCACTTTACGGGTTCCCCCCACCCACTCTCCTACAGTATGTGGCTAGCATTACTCTAAACGTAGAGGTTGATTCTCAGCTAAAGACCAGAGATGAAATCTTAGCTATCCTCAAGAAAAACTTAACAGCAGCCCAACCAACAATGAAAAAGCAGTATGATCTCAAGTATAATATGCGAGAATTTGTAGAAGGGGACATGGTATACCTCAAACTCTTGAAATACAGACAACACAGTGTTGCGCGCCGCTAAAGCTCAAAGCTTTATCCTTGATTCTTTGGTCCTTTCAAGGTAGTACAAAGGATTGGGATAGTGGCTTACAAGCTAGAGTTGTCGATAGGCTCCATGGTCCACCCCATGTTCCACATGTCATGTCTGAAGAAGCACCTGGGATCATCAATAGTAGTCACACCAGGGTTGCCACTAGTTGATCCTCATGGAGCTCTATGCGATGAGCCAAAGCAAATCCTGCAAAGAGGAATGTCAAAATACAAAATTCAACCTTAATCGAGCTTCTAGTGAAATGGAAGGGAGAACCTGAGGAGAATTTGGCCCAATCGAGCACCTACACCAGCCGTATCTCGACCTTGTGGGCGATGTCTTCTGAGGGGAGAGGCAGTTGTTATGGACCTAGGGTTTTCTCCCTAACTTCGGGCATATGAAATGAAGAACTAAAGACTTGGTTCTCAAATGACTTGTTGATCATTTGTGTTAGGATTACATTTGTGTCATGGGCCATGGGTTGTGGGCCGAAAGTGAATTAGTTATGGGTTAATTGTATGAGCTTATGTTAATGGTAGAAGCTAGCCTTAGTATAATATGTAGTGTCTTAGCCCAATAAGGGTATTATCGACTTTTTCCTGTCAGTCAGTTATGCTTCTAGAGTATTAGTACTGTAGAATGTTCTACAAATTACATCATGAATGAATTATATGGGCATTTGTCGAATCTAGAGGTTTTCTGATTCCTCGAATTATCAGATCCAATTTAAAATACATTGTGATTTCTTTTTCTTGTTAAGAATCCTTCTGGGTTCTTATCATTTTGTTATGTACTCTCCTGATTATTATGTTAACAATTTACATTATCAATCTTTTTTATAAAATTATGGGAAGTATGAACCGATATGCAATCACCTATTCATGTTTCGTAGCATGCTTGTTGGGATTTTCTATATCACCATCATTGTCCCATTATGGTGCCAAAATGCCGAACCAAAGATTTAATTGCTGATCCTTTAGAAGCTGGAGAGTATGGGGAGGAACAACCGAGTCATATAGACGACCGAGATAGTGCGTGAAGGTCGGGATATGTTATGACGATTATGTTTTAGTTTCAGTTTTAACTCCAATGGGGAGAAAATGTTATTATCCTTTTGATTTAGTACATTATTATAGTTAAACAGGTGGACTATGGCACTGAATTTTATGGTTTATAAGAATTTTTAATTATTTTTTAAAACTCTCTAGTATGGTTTTAGTAGAATGTTTACATTTTCGTTGCGATTACACTTATAAGAGCATTGGTATTGGTTTCATTAAATTTATCTCTAAAATTTGATGAAAAGTATATATTTTTCATAATCCAAAACTCCCCTAGCCATAACTCCACATTGGATTAACCATTAGATTAGTTAAAATAATAATATAATATTATTGTTTTAATAATCACATTTTTAATTTTTTTTTTCATATTTTACAATTACACTAACTATATATTAATTAATAATTTAATTTGATACTTAAATTATTGTTTCCCAACTTAAATATTTTGTGGTTCAAAATTGAGAAACAATAATTTAAGTAAATAAAATAAGGGTTATAGAGTGTGGATAGTGAGTCTTCAAATTTGAAGATGAATTGGAATACCCTAGCTCAAAGTTTCAGATTTTAGTATTTGGTGAATCCAATGCAGTGATTTTAAATATAAATTCATCAAATTTTGAAAATTAGATTCATTTGATGAGTCCAATGCCAATGCTCGAAGCTAGAAACTATACTAGCACATTCTTTATTTATATTGATACATGAGGATATGTGGTCACTAGTTACATCTTTAACACATTTGTTTAGGTAATGGGGAGTGCAAATCCGAGGCCAAGAGTACATTTATTAAATAAGAGATTATAAATTCTGAAAGTTTTTTGCAATTTGTTTTTCAAATATTACTCAAAAACAAAATAATTTTTAATTTTAAATATTTTACTTTTTCATTTAATTATTATAATTTTTATGAACTTCAAAATAAAATATAAAAATTAATGCAACTTTTTCAAATTTCAAAATAAAAATAATATTAAAACAATTTAACGTTATAATATTTATTTAATTTTTCTCTCTTATCTTTCAAAATTTAATAAAACATCTTAATTCAAACAATCTTATTATTATTTATATACCATTTCATTACTATTAACGTGGTAACAAGATATTCCAAATATCCAAGATAGCTAAGAAAATACAAGTCCCACATGGTGCGCATTATCGATTAGTTAAACATTAAGAGTATAAGAGCATTCCTATTAGCTTATCTATATGCAAATACAAAATTACATGTTTTGGAGATTTCCTTTGTCATTTAAGAAAAATTCCTACATTGGTTCATGCATCTTTGAGTCAAAATAATAATAAAATATCATTTTTTATTATTATTAACTTTTTTCCTCAAATTAAAGTTTTTTATATTTTGCAATTAACACCCACTACATAAACAATTGTGCTGTCTTAAAATTGAACATCAACAAATATACACCAATTTCATCAATAAATATTAACCTATGCTGCCAACACTCTGTATCATTAACTTAATATAAATTCCATGTATCAAAATCAACTAAATACAAATTCTAGAAAGTTGATTTTGATACAAACTTATCAACTTAACACAAATTTCAGAAAGTTGTCTAAAATACAAATTTCATATATTAAACTCATAGTCATTCCATTACATTACGTGAATATATAAGTGATATAAAAAATTCCATCAATTGGTCAAATAGCAAACAACAACAAGGAATGATTCGTGGAACCAACAACCAACAACTTCACCAGCAACTCCAACAAGTCAGTACAATAAAAAAATAGGATGTGCAATACCAAAAACAATACCCAACAGACCCACAAGCAAGTTAAAAAATATGTCACCATGCAATAAAAGATAATTACAAAATCACCCACATTACATGAATGTACCAACAAGTCTACTACCAATCAAAATAAACCAAAACCAAGTATACAATTGTGTACGAGATATGGTCTTATTCCTTTGTTCTTCAATGATTTCCATTTGAAAATTATGGAAATACTCTTGTTGCACAGAATTCATGGAATCAATATCCAATTTCATAATTTCCATATCAATTTTCCTATTCTTAAGAGCTATTAAGTCATATATATCATTCTCAAGCAAGAGAAGGTGATTGAGCTGCATTATTACATATTTTATATATTTAAAACCAATATATATTTAATTGTTTTATTATTTTATCATTGGTTTTAGATGGAAAAACTGATTAAGAGGCATAAATCCAAGTTGTGAATTAAATTGATTAAAAGTATAGTTTATGCTTGATTTTATAACTTATGATTTATTTGGGCAATAATTTCTTCACATGCAGAACACACTTTTAATATTTTATTTTTCATCTCTTGTTTAATTTTATTTATTTTAGTTTCTTTATCTAATTTTATTTTATTTGTATAGTTTTATTTTTTATGTGATTATGATTTATTTTTGCTTGTCTAATTTTTATTTTATTTTATTTTATTTTTTTAATTTTAATTTTTTGATTTTTTCTGTTTTACAGTTTCGCTAAACGACAAGTTGTTTTGTCACTGGGATGCAAATTTTCGTCTTCTAGACGACATGTCGTTTTGTCAATAGACGAAAACGACATGTCGTTTTTCTTCATCTTCAACCTCCAGCGTACGTCGACTTCACTCCATCACACAGTGCACCGCAACGTCATGCACAACCTCCAGCGGCAGCAACAGCCATGCACGTCCCTCCAGCCACCGTGCTCCATAGCCATGGTCAGGAAGAAATCACCGCGACGACGTCAAGAAAACCGCCTCTCCACGTCCAACAGGCACCAGCCCCACCAGCCTCATCCAACCATCACGAGCCACCATACACCTCCAACAGCAGCGCCACTCCTGCGCAACTGCACAGCCTCCGCACTTCCAGCAGTACCACTGCGATGACACAGCTGTGCCCAGCCATTCGAAAATTCCAACGGACTACTCTGTTTTTCCACTCCCGAAACAGAGCACTTTTGTCCCACTGCCCATGCCGGTTGCCACAGCTGCAAACGACGGCACCTTCGTCGCATCACCTCCATCACAACCATCACCACAGCGCTGCCATAACCAAGCTTCCATGCATCACCTAGCTGCTCAGCCTCGAACTTCTACCCCAGCGTCTCCACTGCATCCATACAGTGTACCGCAAGCCACCCTCTGCTCATTTTGGACGAAAAGGAAAACAAAGAAAAGAAAGAAAGCTGGGAGAAAGAGGAAGAATAGGAAGCATGCGGGAAGAAGAAGAAAAAAAATCAAAAGAAGAAGACAGCAGGCTAGGACCATAATGGAAACAAAGATAGACACGGACGTGCCTATGAAAGAAGCCGAAACAAAATTGCTTTCGGTTGTTTTGCCCTCAAGCAGAAAAGAAACAGTGTATTGGGTTTTGCACGCATGCGGACGTGTAACTCTTCACAAGGGACGTAGCAGCATAGTGTTATTTGAAGCCTATATAAAGGCCAGTAAATGAAGAGTCAGTGTGTGAGTTTTTAGTCAGTTTTTATTTTTCAGATGTTAGTTTTGTGTAATTCATTCATCATTTCATAAATCAGTTTTAATTTATAGTCTAGTAAACTTTATTTTTGTAAGTCTTAAATTCCAGTCTTGATTTTGTTTAGTGAATAAATTTTCAGTCCTCTTTGAGAAATGTTGAGGGTTCAACTTATTTTAGTTGAAAGTTCATTTTAATTGGAAGTTTAGATTTTTGGGTTGGAGAACACAGTCTCCATTTCCAAACATCAGATTTATTCCTTATATTGGAAACTCAGATTTTTGGGTTGGAGAAGACAGTCTCTATTTCCAAACATCAGGTTTATTCCTTACAATTCCTATCCTCACTTAATTTAAATTTATTTCATTTAAATTCCTCGCACTTTTAATTTCCTGCAATTTATTTTTATGTCATTTAATTTCCTCGCACTTCTAATTTCTTGCAATTTATTTTTATGTCATTTAAATTCCTCGCACTTTTAATTTCCTGCAATTTATTTTTATGTCATTTAATTTCCTCGCACTTCTAATTTCTTGCAATTTATTTTTATGTCATTTAAATTCCTCGCACTTTTAATTTCCTGCAATTTATTTTTATGTCATTTAATTTCCTCGCACTTCTAATTTCTTGCAATTTATTTTTATGTCATTTAAATTCCTCGCACTTTTAATTTCCTGCAATTTATTTTTATGTCATTTAATTTCCTCGCACTTCTAATTTCTTGCAATTTATTTTTATGTCATTTAAATTCCCCGCACTTCTAATTTCTGCAATTTAAATTTATGCTATTTAATTTTCTTGTTCCTTTAAATTTAAGTTATTTAATTTTTAGTAATTTTAATTTACTATCTTGCATTTTAATTTCTTACTTTTCATCGTTCACTCAAAACCAACAAACATGAATCTAGTCCATGACTAGTAAATTGTCATTTCCATTGCACTCCCACATTCATTGTACATATCATCACTTTAATTTTATTTTCTCATTGTAAATATTTTCACCATTTTCATGAGTTTGATTTTTAAAACATTTTCCCTGAGGAGACGATTTAGGAATTTATTCCTAATTATTATGCGACATACTCCTGCACTTGGGACAGCCTTTGTGCTGCTCATTTTTTAGTGAGTCAGAAGGCTACCATAATCATGAAATATGACAACAAACAAGCCATAGCAATGGCAAAGCATTCTATTTATCACAGTAGCACTACACACATCGCTTGAATAAAAACCATTTCATTAGAGAGAAGCAAATTAAAATTTTCACCAAGGTATTGCCAAAGGAAAACTTTCAGCAACCCAGGAAAGCTTAGTCATGGTCCCATGTTTACTCATGTGAAATCATCAAATCACATGCCAAATCTATAACTAAGAACAAAAAATCGAAACCTACTCTAACTAGTCAATACCAAGCAAGTGCAGTGACAATGGTCATGAATGGCAACGCGATGGAGGAAGTGCAGCGTCCTCGTGGGAAACCGAATCCCTGGAAATCATCACATGATCAAGAGTTTTATGTGGGAGAAATAAGGAACCTTCACTCGGCCAAAGAAAAAGAATGAAGAAATAAAGAATAGAGGGAAAAAATCATACCTTTGCCGTCGTGAGATCCTTCGAGAGTTGGTGTTGTTCTGTCGAGTCGTTGAAAGAGAGAGAGCTGCGTGAATTTATGAGAGAGAAAGGGTTATATTGAGTGTCGAGGAAGGGAGAAGAGGAAGGTTGAGGTTGAGAGGGAAAATAATCCCGTTGGAGAGAGAGAGAGAGAGGATGAGAGGAAAAAAATTAATAAAATACAATTTCAACAGTGATCAGTCCATCTGTAAAGATGTAATAGTACCATTCGTAGTGACCCAAATATTTACATATGCATAATCCAATGTAGTAAATTTATTGGTCTAATTAGCTAAATATGTGTTGGCATTTGCATATAGATAAACCAATGTCAATTCTCTAACCGGTCTGGTTTGGTTCCGTTTTGTATATTTTTTAGAACCGAATCGGTATACGCTGTTTTTAAAAATTGAAGAACTGATATGAGACCGATTCACTACCAAAATCAAAACTTCTGGTTTTTCCTGTTTCAGTCCGGTCTGGTCCAATTTTTCTAATTTTTCATATTATCTATATGATATTTATATATACTGAACTTTTAGTCTATTTATACTATAGACTAAGTACATTATTTTATAATAATTAACATATAGTAGTATAATATTGAATTTAACGATCTATTTAAGTTCTAGACTTTTTTTATGAGTATATTTGATCAAATATGTAAAAGTATTTTACAAAAAGAATATATATTATAATTTATTATAACAAAAATGTATTTATCCTTTATATATATTTATATATATTAAAAGTAAGTTTATTTTAATAACTTAATATTAATGTTTATGTTTAAGATTAAAATTGATATGTTATATCAAATATTATATTAAAAATTAGAAGATTAATTTTATATTATATCATATGCTATGAGTAATTCTATGCTTGGTATGCTGTATCAAGAGATTCAGAATTTATCATTTTGTTTTGGTTCTTGTAGCTTTTCACATGTTTACAGAGAGGATAATATGGTTGCTCATAAGTTGGCCTGGAACGCTTTCATAGTTGACAGTATTAATTTATGGTGGAATTGTATTTTAGACTATATTTTTCAAGTCTTATAATTTGATAATTATTTGTAATCGTTTTCGAAAGAAAAAAAATTTCTGTAATTATTTTCCATTTGATTAATGAATTTATCATTTCAAAAAAAAAAAAAAGTTCCGGTGTTTCCAGAAGCTCACGTGTATTGTTAACAGGGGATCCTCTCTCTCCCTCTTCGTTCATTTCACAAATCAGATTCACTTAACCCTAATTTTTCTCACGGCATTTGTCTTCGGTCGGCCTTAGCCATACCCCTCAGCTTCCAACGGCCAGCCACACTGGAGCTTGCTCCAGATCAAGGCGACCTCCGACGAGGACAACGACGCCACTCCACGGTAAGTTGATTTCTTCTCTCTCTCTCTCTGTGTTCAGTTTAACCGTAAACTTGTTGATACTTTCAAGGCAGCAAAGTTCCAGCGCACGTTGACTCATTGCCCAGCAAGCAGTGGCAGCAATCTCCGTTTCAGTAAATTCTTATGCGCAACCCAGCCAGCCACCATCCACTTTAAGCAATCTTCTCTCTCTTTCTCTGGTCAATTCAATGACACCTAGCCCTTCCTTTCCTACTTAAACAATGTTGTAGCTCATGTTTTTTCTCTATAGTAACCCCTAGGGGTTGGCTAAGTGGTAAAGGCCTTGGGGTTGGGTGTGCTCCCCTAGGTCTAAGGTTCAAATCTTAATGCAAATAATCTCTTGGGCCATCGGACTAGGTGACTTTTTCCTTGAATTATCCGAGGTGCAGTTGTGGAAACTTCTTGTCAAGGGCCTGCACTCCTGGATTAGTCGGGTGCCAAATAAAAAAAAAAAGGTTTTTTCTCTATAATATTTACATTGAATTTCTCGAGTAGCAATGTGAGTAGCTCTCTGTTTGTAACTTTTTAACTTCGGTTATGACTATCTAATTTCGGGTTATGGTTAAACAGAGTGCTACGATGAAACGGAGTCAACACAGAATGATTGTCTGTGGTTTGCTTGGTTATCTTGAGCTACTTGGTTGTTTTAGGAGCTGGCTTACCTGACTCGACTCTTGAGCTGAACTAATTCACGTTGTAACCTTACTAATTCGCGTGTTTCATGCTATTTTACTATATAAAGTGGTGTCTGACATCTATAAAGTTGATTTCTTTCCAATCACTAGGCAGTAATGTGAATTTTACGTTATTAATTCCTTTTGAATTTTCCTATTTGATTTTCGAATGTGGCTTTCAGATTTCGCTTTCAGGTAAGTCTGCGTCAATTTTCTCGAATGTTGAATGTGGATTGGGGTTCTATCTTTCCATGTTTCATTGTTTCCATCTTGCCAGCAGACAATTGATTCTACATGTTTTATTGTTTTCATTTTGCCAAAATAGCTGCTATAACCCTCCGAAGTGTTGGATTTCAAATTCCATAGAAGACAATTTCAAATCATTAAACCTTATAAGCATCAAGGACATTGATATAATTTCAGACATTATCAATCTCCTCTCTCACTCTAACTATCACCCCTCAAAAAACACCGTTTCAGCCACGGAAGGAGGTCTCACACTCAATCACAGCAAAAGCATTT
Source organism: Pterocarya stenoptera (assembly GCA_003123785.1). NCBI lineage: Eukaryota > Viridiplantae > Streptophyta > Magnoliopsida > Fagales > Juglandaceae > Pterocarya > Pterocarya stenoptera. The sequence continues at coordinate 347,302 of QEOT01005074.1, read as the reverse complement.
GTCTGCTGACTCCTAGGGTTTTAGAAAGAACACACATTCTCTCTGTCAATTGGTAAACATGAGGAAGCTAAAGTTTCATGAAAAGAAGCTGCTGAAGAAGGTTGATTTCTTGGACTGGAAAAAAGAACATGGTCACCGGGAAGCTTTTGTTATGCAACGCTACCATGTCACCCAGCGTGACGATTACAAGAAGTACTTCCTCTTTTTTTTTCCTTTCTAATAGTGTCCTTTTATATTCAAAAGCCAATAAATATTTCAGCTTATTTCAGGGTTCTGAGTTTTTTTTTTTTTTTTGAACTTTTTGGCAAAAAAAAAAAAAAAAATGAGAATAGGTATGCGAGTTTGTGCAGGGTGGTGCAGAAGTTAGTGAACATTTTGACTAAGATGGACCAGAAAGACCCTTTTCGGATTGAGATGACTAATATGCTGCTTGAAAAGCTGTGAGTTTTTTTTCACCTCTACAGTTTTCTTTTACTAAATTACTCTTGACTAATAAGGGAAGTAGAGAGAACTGAAAGAAAATGGGATTTTGGTTGATCTGTTGTTGGCTTGTAAGATGTGATTTACTCCATGGTTAAATTACATTGTTGTTGGGGATGAGAAATACAGTCGGGGTTGAGTTGAATTTGTTTTTCTTTTATTGATACATCACAAAAACTCAAGTTATTATCCACAAAAATGATTACAAATACTCGAGTTGATAGTAATATCTGGATAAGATCAGTTAATGAGTGGTTGGGTATAATTTTGGTTACCTGAACTCTTTTGATTCTGAGACGGAGTAATATTTAATAATAGGCACATATTTCTTTTCATTGTTGACGTATAACAGGGCTTTTGTGTAAACACACACACACACAAAAAAAAGAAAAAAGAAGAGGGATGAAATTGGGTGCTGGCTTTGATTTCGGTGCTTTTGGGGACCTAATTTTCTTTTGCCTTGTTGGGTCCACTAATGCTTAGGCATGATTGTTGGGAGTTTCTGTTAGATATGAAATATCCAATTTTGGTTTTCAAAATGGGTTTTGTAGTCTCATTTGACGTGAATCCTTACTTTTAGCTCATTCATGGGGCATGTAACTTCATTCTTGTAATCTCAACATGAGATAATCATGTACTTCTTCCATATCATAATCTATCTAGAAGCTTCTTCTTGCAATGGGTAGAAATATCAATTCTATAACTCTTTGTTTTGCCTACATTACTTGTGATCTGACAATGAAATATATAAAGCAGGTAGACATACTTTTTTTATAAATCAGGTAGGCATCTTTTTTACCTATAAAAAAAGATGTCTACCTGCTTTACGTGGTCATGGTTCTAAAGTGAATGCAACCAATGTCTTTAACTGCTCCGTGTGATCTATTGCATTTACCTATCAGCTATTAGGGATTTACAACTATTATAGATCACTATGTGGCTGATTAAGGTTGTCATCATTAAACCCCAATTTGCCAATGAGCTCTAGCCCAAATGATCACCCTTTTTAGGAGAATGGGATTGAGGTTGTAGTTGTGGTTCCAAGTCCGCTATGTTAGTGTGTATTTTTCTGATTGTATAGAAAAAAACACCCTTCTAGATAAATATTGTAGTTTTATTTGCTTTTTCCAAGGATTGTGTGGTATGTTATGGGGGCAGTGAGAACTATATTTCTGTTTAGGATCATTCTTTATTTCGATGTTAACACTGTTATCTTTTCAACTATCATTTTTCATAGAAGGTTTTCTGTTGCCTCGGTGTGGTTTTCTCAATGGCAGGTACAACATTGGTGTACTACCATCCAAGCACAACACTGATGCTCTAAAACTGTGTGAACGGATAACAGCATCGTCCTTCTGTAGGTATGCAATTGCTTCTGTAAATAAAATTCTCTTTTTGCTCAGTTACAGAACAACTCTGTCATATCTTAAAAAGAGAAGGAAGTAAAAGCTGCACAATTTAACCACAAACCAAGATGCACCACCATGATACATGGTAAAAAGAAAAAAAGTTGTGATTCTTGTTTCCACTTGCTTTACTGCATACACGAACCCTAGGTTTTTATAATAAGACATTTGAAAATTTTCTTCTATTGCCATTGGCTTAAAAATGATTTTGGACATAATTTCTTTCCAGATAAGTGGAATTTGACTTCTTTTCAGCCTGCCACTTGGTGCAAAGCCTCATCCTTGATTGGTTTATGTAATTGCAATTTTAATTGTGTATTTATCTTCTCTTCGTAGACGTAGGCTCTCAACTGTTTTAGTGCGGCTGAAGTTTTGTGAGCACTTGAAAGAAGCTGTCACGTATATTGAGCAGGGACACATACGAATAGGTCCAGACACAGTTACTGACCCTGCATTTCTTGTAACGAGGAATCTAGAAGACTTCATTACGTGGGTTGATTCATCCAAGATAAAGAGAAAGGTGTTGGAGTACAATGATCAGTTGGACGACTATGACGCAATGATATGACCCACTCGAATGAGGAATGTAGCACTTGATATTGTTATTTCTGTGTTCTTCCTTTCGCATTTTTCTAACTCTGTTCCGAATTGATTATAGCAGTTTGTGATCATGTTGTTAGATTCATGAAATGAAAATGCGATCTGATTGTTTAAGTTCGTTTAATACATGCAAGCTGGTCATCTTAGGAGAAATATTTATTTTGATCATCAGGGAAAATAATCACGTTCATGAAGTTTAAAAGTAAAAAACAAAAGATTTCTGTCCCCTACCAATCTTACTATTCTCCACGCCACCCAGAGCTAGGGGTGTAAACGGGTCGGTTTGGTTCGGTCCGGACTAGACTGAACTCCTATAGGGACCGGACCGGACCGGTAGTCATCGGTTCGGTTCAATCCATTTGGTCCAGTCTTTTTTTTTTTTTCCACATCGATTAATAAAAAAAATTTATTTACAATATTAAATTAAACTAAGTGACTTATTATATGGATTATGTAACAAACTCAATAAAAAAATATTTTATATGGTCAATAATAATAAATTAACTGAAAATTATATTATTGATGATGTTAATTATTACTGACTTAAAGTATTTTAATGCATAATGAGCCATATACAACTTTTAACATTTTATATATATGAAGCAATAAGCATAAATAATTTAATTATCCATACATATTATATTCATAATTGAGAAAGATACATACTATTATAAATAAACATAAAATATTTAATTATACATACTATTATAAATTTATAAATTATACATATATTATAATTTATACTATAACTCTTAATACTTAATAGTATTAATAATACATTAAAGAATATATTAATATATTGATACTAAATATATATATAGTTATAGAATTATAGTGATTAGTTATTATGAATCATGCTTAGTATAACTATATAATAGTATTAATATAAAGTATTAGGCTATTAGTAATATAGTATAGCTATATATTAGTAATATTAGTATAAGTATAATTGTATAACTATAGTCTATACTTAATTATAATATGGTAAAATTATATGTTAGTTAGTGATAGGATTAGGTTATATGAAAATTATATAATTAATTATATATATTTTTTTTTAGGTTTGGTCCGGTCTGGACCGTGGACCGAACAGAATGAATTCAGTCCTATAAAATTCAGATCGTGGATCAGACTGAATGAACTCGGTTCGGTCCGGTCAGTCCGTTTACAGCCCTACCCAGAGCCAGCTCCCTCTTTAGGGTAACGGGCTAGAATCTGGATCTATTTACAGGACAATCTGCTATCTATTTGGTGAGCAGCAACAGAATATGCATTAGGGTAAAAATTTACAATGCAACATCAAGGTAGATTTTAAGGAAAAACCTTCATTTTCTCTTTACCAAGGAGTAATACATGTTGTAACGTCTCAGTCCCAGAGGTTCGGAGAGCTATCTCATGTTACCTAAAATCATCTTCAATAACACAAGTATATATACTCTAGAGACTCCATAAAAAGATTAACTTATTTGTTCAATACAAATATGCATGTTCCTCCACATGGACACCAAAGAAATACCTCAATAAAATAAATTAAAATCTCCACAAAAACTCGAGAATATCCATGACTCAAAATACCATAATAACATCAAATAATAAATCTACTAAATAGGACTCTCCAAAAAATACTTGTACCTTTTGACACTTATTCATTTACGATCATCAAACCTTACTAACACTTCATACTCTTGACTTTCAACTGAAATATCAAAATTATTTGAAAATTATTGTAGAGATAAGGGGTGAGTTATCAACAACTCAGTAAACAAAGAACATATACTAATACGTAAACGTGAGCATTTACAAAATTTAGAATGCAGAACAAGTTATTTTTATTTTCAGATTGCAGAATCAGAACATGTTATAAAAAATATCAGAGTAAAAGTTCAAAAATATTCTTATTCAAAATTTCTTTGGTATAGCATAAACTGAGACATCACATCAAAACATAATTCTATGTTTAACCTTTGTGGTAGAGTTGTGCAAACCCCGACGGCCAACCGAGTAAAAACAAAGTGTGAAATCTTTCCCCTATTATTCTCGGAACCCCGAGTGTGCACACAGGAAAGACCACGCAGAAAACCACGTTGGCTTTCAAAGTAGGTGCACCGAAAACAGAAAAGTTGGTACGAACCCAAATAGAGGTAACAGTTTTACACTCGCGGTAAGGTCAAAACGGAATAGAAACAGAATGCATGCCAGATATTTCAAAAATCACATTATATCATATCAGAGTATAGAACATCTTTAGAATAGAATAGAATCATATCACAAAAATATAATTTATGCACAAATTTTCATATTCACTCTATTTTGCACAGTTCAAAAAATAAAATATCAAAAATAACTCATGTCTACACTAGTCATGTCAGAAAATACTTTATTCTTATACAAAATTTCATAAGTAATGCCAAACAAATAACTGAGGTTGTTTCAAATTTCTTTTCATAACAAAACATGCATATTTTTCTAAATTAAGCTCAGTTCATTTCTTTTATGTAAAGTCTAGTATAAGAACCCCCGCTTACCTGGACTTATTAAATTTTCAAAAATTTTCCAACAATCCTGAGCAAATATTATTCGTCACCTATAAAATCGATCATGGAACTTGCATAAATCTTCAATTGAACGCTCATTTCGTAATTAGCACCCGAGTTATAAAAAATCTCTATTTTTCCTATTGTCTAAAAATCCTCAAAATCCTAAAATATTATCACTCTCCAAAATACTTTGATTGTAACATAATTTCACCTATTAATCAATAAAACTCTAAATTATTCATAATTTCTAACCATTCTAACCATCTAATTTCTCTTAGTTTTATTACCTTAATATCCTAATAATTAATCAACACTGGAATACCTACTAAGGGCATGCATGTAATTTTACTTTCTAAGTGCTTAAGGTTATGTTTGGCGGTAAAGATGAGAAATCTTATCTCTATCTCATCTCATCTCATCATTACATCTTTTTCAAATTTTCATATAAAATATAATAAACAATTCAACTTTTTCAAATTCTAATTCAACTTTTTCAAATCTCAAAACAATAATAATATTAAAAAATAATATTTTAAACTTTTATCTTAATACTATTCACAAAATTTTCAAAAATTCTCATCTTATCTCAACATCCAAACCTAACCTAAATGTTAAACAAGTGCAGTGCAGGAATGCTTACTGGCAGCGTAGCCATCCGACATGGGTCATGGGTTTGACTATGAACCTTTGGCTTGGGTGAGCGGCAGTGGCTGTTCGGGGCAGCAGAGCATGAACATGAGAGCGAGAGAGGGATAAAGAGATAACATGGAGAGAGAGAGAGAGCTTTCATCGAGAAAACGGACGGGGACCAAGAGAGTTAAAGGGAGCCTTTCACCAGAGACACCGAGGAGTAGCAGTAGCAGCTGGGCAATGTCGGGGTGGCACTTGGAGAGTTTGAACATGGGAGGATCACGGTGGCTAAGAGGGTGTTGGTCTATGAGTGTTCAGGTGGGGATGATACTTTGTTTTTTTTTTGTGCAAAAACAAGGGCTTTCCGTGAATGCAGTGTATGGGTGACAATGGGTGGTCTTGGTCTCTTGTGGCTTGCGTCTTGGTCTTCACGATGTTTCTCCATGGGGTGGTGCCCGACGTGCAGCAGGGTTGTAGCGGTTGACATGAATCAGGGCTGGCTGTGGCTTTCGGTGGTCGTCATGGAAAGGTCTTGGGTGGTGGAAGGTTGAACATGGGGCACAATCTGGACTTACAGTTGCACACATGTTGTGGCATTGCCGTGAAGGGGAACGCTTCGTGGAGGAGGTTGGGCATGTGGCAGCGTGGTGCATGGCGATTTACGCTTGAGAAGGGAGAGATAGAGGGCTGTCGGCATAGAGGAATGACTACTTTACCTAGCAATGAGTTAGGCAGTGGCTGGAATAGCTTGCGGTAGAGGAGAGAGTGTGGAGACTATTCATATGATGGTGCGGCAACCCTAGGAACAACTGGAATATCTCTAGGAGAGGATATCAGACTGTGCATGAAGGTGAGACATACATATCTATATCTATATATAGGGGTGTAAGAAAAAATCGGTGAATCGGTAAAATGGACCGAACTAGACCGAACCGGTGGCTTTGGTCTGAACCAAACTTCTGGTACCAAGTTTGGTTCGGTCCAGTATCAATTTTCTTTTTCTTAAAACTAGTCAAAATCAGTTCGATTTCAATTTTTCTTTTTCTAAAATCGGACAGGACCGAACCGGACCGATTCATATATATTATAATTTTTTATATTATATATAATTTTTATATATAGTATATAATTATATATAAAATATTTTTGTATTATATGATAAATTATTAATTAATATAATATTAAATTCTAAAATCTTATATTACTATAGTCTATTGTATTAATAGTTATACTAATACTATATTACTATATGTTATATACTATAATATACTATTATATATTATATTATATATTTATATTATATAATATATAATATAGTATATTAAAACCGAAAATCGGACCGAACCGGTAAAACCGGAAGTATCGGTTTAGGGGAGTAACCGGTGTTGAATCGGTTCTTAAAAATACAAAACCTATGCATATCGGTTCGGTCTCAAATTTTGTTCAAAATCGGATCAAACCGGATCGGTTACAGCCTATCTATATATACCTATTTATATCTATAAAGCTAGAAACCCTAGAGAAAGAGGAGACCTACATGTGTGGGAGTGCTAGAGTCGTGCGTGGTGGGGGGTAAAAAGAACATAACTAAACGATGGTTCGTTGCCACGGGATTGGATTTAAGGGCGTATAAGGTTTGGGCTTTTTTCCCGAGTTATTAGCCTCAACTCAACTTATAAAAAATAATCCAACTTGTCTAAAAATTGTCTCGGCCCATAAAAAGATTTTTAACCAAATTATCACACCAAAGGAAAATCATATTCCGCCAAAACAAAGATTTTAGGTCCGTAATTTATTCCAAAAAAATACTCGAACACTCAATTGGCTTTTCATACGCATAAGCCCAAAAATATTTAAAAAGCAAACTCGGGCTTGGCCCGGGTGTTGCATATGCTCTACCTACTCAACCGATACCTTCACTTGGTGGGAATAGAACAAGCATATGTGGGGTTGTTGGCCACTGGAATTTCAAATTAAAACCCTTAAAATGCCCTGAATTTTAGTATGATCATTCAGATTTTTTTCACATTAATTGTAGCATGGAGAAAGTCCTGACTCCTCACACTGCATAGCCCTACCATATAGCACGTCAGCCAAAACACCCATGATGGCAAAATTCATGTCATCTAGCCATGCGAGTAACTCCTTGGAAAACCCAATCATCTCCTTTACATTTGAGAGTCTCCCTTTCGTCACAATCTCCCGGTCTTCCAAGCTTCCACTCTCATCATCGCCTTCTTTGACTGCAGAAGTTCCTTTTGCTCTGACAGGCACCAAAATTGCAAACTTTTTCTTTTAAAGAAACGTTGCAGCTATTCGATCAAGCCAATATAGACTAGCATTGGGTAGAATGATAGATGATAACTCCTCAGCATCCTCTGGTTTAGTGTTATTGCTACTGTCAGTTTTTCTATGTTCCCTTTTAACTATGTTCGTTGAGTTGGATTGACGAGCTGCTAACTAGCCATGCGTGTGCTACATATATTTTTTAATTCAAATACTTTTTACAATTTGGTGAGAGATAGAAACATCAACAACTACGGTTCGGTTTCGGTTTTAAACATGTTTCAAAGAAGTCGAAACCAATTGGTTAAAGGGGAGAAAACCGGCGACGTCGATCTTGACATGAATCCAGTCGGTTCGCCGATGTGCCGTCAGTAGCATGATGAGAGAGAGAATGGAGAGAATGTTGTGATGAGAGAGAAAATGGTGCCGCACTACCGCGTCCACATCATGATGAGAGAGAGATATGGGAGGTGCAATGTGAGAGAGAGAGAGAGATGTGGGAGGTGGCCCTACTGTGTGTGTGTGAGAGAGAGAGAGAGAGAGAGCGAGAGTGAGATGGTAGGTGGCCCTGCTGTGAGAGAGCGAGAGAGCGAGAGAGATGCACTGCTGCTGCGTGAAACTCAGAGAAGAGTGAGAAAGTGAGGAGAGATGATATTGGGAGAAGAAGAGGGAGGGGAGGGGCCAGGGGTATTCAAACCCTAATTCCAACGACGTCGTCACTTCAGTGAAACAGCCTTGTTTGACTTTATATATAAAACCAGTTTCGGTCGGTTCTTGACTTTGGCGTTGGTTCCCGTCAGTGACAGTCGGTTCGATCAATTCTTATACACCCCTACAACACGTGACCCTGCATTAGATGCTTCTTACGGATAGTGTAGACCCTAACATGTAATGCAGCAAGTCTACATGCTATATTTAGTTCTTTCTGAATCATAAAAGATGTTTGGGTCAAAGAATTGTAGGAAATCCTAATTGAAGTAGTTTTCTAACCCTTGCTATTGTAGGGATCATATTGCATCAATATGCATACTCAACCAATCATTGTATTTTGTTGTTTCAATCAAAGATGCCAATCAATTCAAAAGATACGCCATTATTTTTTAATGATATTGATATCATGGATNCCCCCCCCCCCCCGAGCTCAAGTGTTAATATGAGTCTTGTTAATTATCTTATATGGTTTGGGTTACTCCTATGTGGTTTGACATATACTAGGTCTTATGTTTGAATTCAGATATTGATTCGCCTTATATTGAAGTTGACGCTGAAAGAATGAAAAACAAATGACAGAGTGCAAGCAGAGTGGAAAGTTGAGGAATGGAAAAATTTGTTATCTCATCGTGTTACAATGTACAATATGCCTTGCCATTTATAGGCAGCAGAACAATAAAAAGAATGAAAGAATATGCTTTACAACTCATCATAACCAACCTAAAACAGAAAAATATTCTAATGCTGTGCTCATGAGTCGTTAGCTAATTTCTTGTTTGGAGGAACCATAGGAACCTGAGGCATTTCATGGGGTAATTTCAACATCCCCTCGCAAAAGATCTTGACACGGTTGCTTGCTTCTTGGATTTCTAAGATACAAGAGAACTTCCTAAGAAAACACAAAATCCGGTAGTCGATCACTGTGTGTCAGGACAATTTGCCCAGTTCGCATCGGAATAAGCAACAAGTTCAAATGTAGAATCGGCAGGGAAGAAAATTCCCTGCCCTGGAGTCCCTTTCACGTATCGGATTACTTTGAGGATTGCATCATAGTGTGGGACACGAGGTGTTTCCATGAATTGAATGAGTAAGTGCAGACTTTGGCTCAAGTCTGGCCGTGTATGTGTGAGGCAAAGGAGCTTGCCGATTAATTTTTTGTACAGAACAGGGTCTTTGAAGGCTTCACCTCCATCTTTACTTAGTTTGATGTTGGGCTCCATAGCGAGATGGTTTTGATGCCAGCATCCCAGTTTCTGCAAGGATGTCCAATGCATATTTTCACTGACATAGTTGTATCCCTTTCTTTGAACATCCCACCTCCATTCCAAGAAAATATTTCAGGTTCCGTAGATCCTTGATCTTGAACTCGATTTCCAAGAACTTCTTCACACTAGTAGTAGATGTGCTATCTGAGCTTAGCAATACTATGTCGTCTACGTATACGAGTAAAGCCAGGAATGAGTTTGCTGTAGACTTGGTGAATAAACTGTAATCGTCCTTGGATTGGATAAATAAGAATTCAGCCAAGGAAGAGGTGAGTTTGGCATTCCACTGCCGTGAAGATTGTCTTGGCCCATAAAGGCTTTTTTTTCAAACGACACACTTGATTGGTCTTTGCGGCAGGATGTTTTGGAGGTGGTTGCATGTAAATTTCTTCGTCGAGCTTGCCATATAGGAAGGCGTTATGCACATAAAGCTGTTGGAGATCCCGTCCTTTAATAGCTGCCACTGCAAGAAGACATCAAATGGATACAAGTTTAGCAACCGGAGAAAATGTATTATGAAAGTCAATGCCTTCACGTTGTGTAAATCCTTTGGTGACCAACCGAGCTTTAGCTCGATCAATTGTTCCATCTACTTTGAATTTATATTTGTAAATCCACTTGCAGTCAACAGTCCTTTTTTCAGGGGGTAAATCAACAATGGTCCAAGTCTCATTAAACTCAAGAGCATTGAGCTCTTGCTTCATTGCCTCACGCCAAATGGGATGTTTGATGGCTTGGGTGTAGGATGCAGGCTCTGTGTGTGTGGATATGGAATTATTGAAAGCTTTAAATTGAGGCGAAAGAGAATTATAAGATAGAGATGAAGATAAAGAAAATAGAACCTGTGAATTGCTCGAGGAAGAGGATGAACCTTGCAGCTTTATTGTCGACTGGAGGGGTGCGACGGCAGTAGCTTGTTGGCAATGAAAGTCATGTAAATAGGCAGGGGAACGTCGTGTTCTCGTTGAGCGACAGGGAATGGTTTGAGGTTTAGGATTTTCAGAGGAGGAAATCGGGTTAGGGAGGTCTGGGTTGGTTTATGTGATGTTAGGAGGAGAATTTGGCTGTATTGGTGTATTAGAGGTTGCTGTTAAATGGAAAAACATGTTTTGCAAAGGCTGAGGTACGGGAGAGGCAGGGGAGATCTCAGGTGTTTGTGAAGGGAGTCTGGAATGGTGTTGGTGGAACGTTGCAATGGAAGGATGTGTTCATGGAACACGACGTCACGGGAAATAAATATTTAGTGAGTGGTTAAGTCGAGCAATTTATGCCCTTTTAACTATACAGATATCCCAAGAATAAGCACTTACTAGCCCATGGGTCAAATTTGTGTTGAGTGTGGCTAAGAGTGGAGGCAAAACATAGACTCCTGAAAACGCGCAAGTGGGAATATGAAAGTTTGGTGTGATAGAGGGCTTCAAAGGGTGATTTGTAACCAAGAAGTGGCATTGGTGTCCGATTTATCAAATAAACTGCTGTTAATACAAAATCGGTCCAGTATTTCATAGGAAGACTGGATTGGAATTTTAAGGCTCTCGCCACGTTTAAAATGTGTTGGTGTTTTCTTTCGGCTAAGGCGTTTTGTTGTGGGATGGCAACACATGTAAGCTGATGTATGATGCCTTTATTTTGATAAAAGAGAGGCATTAAAAACTAGGCTCCATTGTCAGTCCTAATGATTTTAACTGTGGTCTCAAACTGGGTTTCAACAAGGGAACATAAATTTTGGAGAGAAATCTGTGCTTCAAACTTAGCTTTCAATAAAAAAAACCATGTACACCTAGTGAACTGATCAACAATGCTTAGGAAATATTTTGAGCTATCATTAGCTTGTGTTGGATTAGGACCCCATATATCAGCTGATATAAGATCAAAAGGTTTGTTCACTTTGGTGATAGATTGAAGAAAAGGTAATTTGTGTTGTTTGGCAAAAGGATAGATACTACAAGGAGAATTTTTACTAGCCGAAAGTTTAACATGCAGTTCATTTATATCATTTAAAACGTGCTAAGTCATGGAGCTGTGCCCAAGTAGGTAATGCCATAAAGTAAAGTCATCAAACTTTGTATGAACATCAGTATTGACATATTTTGAGGGAAGTAAAGCAGGAAAAAAAGATTGTAGAGTAGTCGGGGCAGGTATCTGGAGCTGCAAGTGATACAAACCATCATGCACTTTACCCTATCCAGTCGTCATCCAAGAGGAAAGGTCCTGGATGTAACAAGAGTCCGAAAAAAAATATGAGACAGCAATTAGGCTGTTTGGTTAGTGATTTATCAGAGATAAGATTGAAAGAAAAATCTGGGACACATAGAACGCTTTTTGAGAATTAAATGGGGCGAAAGACGAATATCGCCAATTTGGGTAGCAGCAGTAGAGGAGCCATTAGGCAACTTGACCACATGATTGACTCGTTTGGTGTTGTTTGTGAAAAAATTGGAGTTGCAGACCATGTGGTCTATAGCATCAGTGTCGATAATCCATGGTGTGGATTGTCGATACGTTTTGTGGCATGTAAGTGCTGATAAACAAAGTGGTGTACCACACATGGAAGTAGCTGTTTGGTCAGAAGTAATGGCCTGGATGTGATTAACCGCAACAAGAATAGGGGACTATGGTGTTGGCTGTAGTAAGGCAAGAAGCCGGTTGTATTACTCTTGAGTAATAGGTGAGCCATTGTCAACTTGCTTCTACTTAAGAGAAATATTGTTAGCATAGGATCTATTATTGAAACTATTTTTGTGTCCAGGAGGGAAACCATGTACTTTATAGCATTTGTCTTTGGTGTGGCCTAGGATGCGATAATGTGAACAAATAGGAAGGTTTGGATTCGCCTTGAAGCACCGTTCCAAGGAATGTCCAGAGGTGTTGCAATGAGAGCAAAACAGTCTGTCCTTGCGAGCAGAGGACTAGTTTCTCGGATAAGATCTCGTGTGGCCATCGCGACTAGAGCTGGAAGGGAATGAAGCTGTCGGCGTCGTTCTTTTTGCTGAATTAAAGAAAGGATCCAATTCAAGGCGGGAAGAGGATCATATAGCAAAAGTTGGGCACGAATGGAGTCATAGGAGTCCTGCAGTCCCATCAGAAGCTGCATCACCTTGCTGCGATGGTGGTAGTCCATCAGAGTTTTCACCGAGCCACAGGTACAGATTGGCATCGGTTCATAAATCTTGAGTTCATCCCAATAACCTTTCAGTTTGTTGTAGTAAAGGCTCACAGAGTCATCATCTTGGACCAAAGAGGAAANTTGTGGCATGTAAGTGCTGATAAACAAAGTGGTGTACCACACATGGAAGTAGCTGTTTGGTCAGAAGTAATGGCCTGGATGTGATTAACCGCAGCAAGAATAGGGGACTATGGTGTTGGCTGTAGTAAGGCAAGAAGCCGGTTGTATTGCTCTTGAGTAATAGGTGAGCCATTGTCAACTTGCTTCTGCTTAAGAGAAATATTGTTAGCATAGGATCTATTATTGAAACTATTTTTGTGTCCAGGAGGGAAACCATGTACTTTATAGCATTTGTCTTTGGTGTGGCCTAGGATGCGACAATGTGAACAAATAGGAAGGTTTGGATTCGCCTTGAAGCACCGTTCCAAGGAATGTCCAGAGGTGTTGCAATGAGAGCAAAACAGTCTGTCCTTGCGAGCAGAGGACTAGTTTCTCGGATAAGATCTCGTGTGGCCATCGCGACTAGAGCTGGAAGGGAATGAAGCTGTCGGCGTCGTTCTTTTTGCTGAATTAAAGAAAGGATCCAATTCAAGGCGGGAAGAGGATCATATAGCAAAAGTTGGGCACGAATGGAGTCATAGGAGTCCTGCAGTCCCATCAGAAGCTGCATCACCTTGCTGCGATGGTGGTAGTCCATCAGAGTTTTCACCGAGCCACAGGTACAGATTGGCATCGGTTCATAAATCTTGAGTTCATCCCAATAACCTTTCAGTTTGTTGTAGTAAAGGCTCACAGAGTCATCATCTTGGACCAAAGAGGAAATGGCTTTCGTGAGTTGGAAAATGAGAGGAGCATTTTGGATGGAGAAGCGTTCACGCGCGAAGGTCATTCCACACGTTCGCTATAGTATCAGCGTGAGCAGTGTTGGATCTGTGCTCAAGGCTAACGGAATGTTGAATCCAAGCAATGATCATGGCATTGCAGCGTTCCCACACAGTGAAGAGAGGATGTGAATCAATAGGTTTAGAAAGTTTACCATTGATGAGTCCTAGCTTGTTTTTTATGTTGAGAGCGCGCCGCATTGTTCGAGTCCAGGTGACATAGTTTTTGTTTGTGAGGAGCTCAGGAACCAGCGACAAAGAGGCACATTGGGAGGGATTTGCATGTTTGTATTGTTTTGGGGATTGGCTTCAGGATTGGGAGGGATTTGCATATTTGTATTGTTTTGGGTATTGGCTTTAGGAGTTGGAGGGGTTTGCATGGTTGTATTGTTTTGGAAAATTTGTTTGGCTCAGAGCTCTGATACCATATTGAAGTTGACGTTGAAAGAATGAAAAACAAATGACAGAATGCAAGCAGAGTGGAAGGTTGAGGAATGGAAAAATCTGTTATCTCATCGTGTTACAATGTACAATATGCCTTGCCATTTATAGGCAGCAGAACAATAAAAAGAATGAAAGAATATGCTTTACAGCTCGTCATAACCAACATAAAACAGAAAAATATTCTACTGCTGTGCTCATGAGTCGTTAGCTAATTTCTTGTATGGAGGAAACGTAGGAACCTGAGGCGTTTCATGGGGTAATTTCAACACCTTATACTATTAGTATTAGCCGGCTTAGTATTCATTAAATTCTTTAGTGGAGATGAGATCTAAGTTATGGATCAAATTCAACTTGAACGAAGCACTTGTAGCTTTTTGCCATCTAAGCTTATTCTGTTCAGTGCTTAGCAGGCAGTAGGGGTGTAAATTTAAACCGAAAAATCGGTAAACCGGTCCAAACCGGACCGGTTTTTACCGGTTTTGAATCGGTCCGGTCCGGAACCGGTTTTTATAATTCATAAACCGGTTGGAACCGGTCCGGTTCCGGTTTTAGGATTTTTTGGACCTGACCGGACCGGACCGAACCGGTTGATAAAAAAATATAAAAAATAATAGTTTATATATAAGTTTTATACAAAATTAAAATTATACAAAATATTTTATATATATTAATATATAAGTTTTATATATAATGTATAATTATATGTGAAATTTTTATATATAATTATATATCATATATGAAATAATTTCATATTATAATTTATAAAATATAACATAAAATGTTAATTTTAAATACGAAAATTTGTAATTTGTTTGATCATATACTATTAATATAATTATATATAAGATAATGTTATTATAAAACAAAAGTTTAATCTTAAAAATGAAAATATAATTGATCATGTATTAAATAGCTATACTAATATATAGTTTATCGCTAATACTAATATATACTAATATATAGCTATACTAATATATAAATTTATAACTTGTACTAATATTCTAATATAGACTATAGTTATAGTTATATTAATAGTCTAATATAGATTAATAAAAGTATAACAGATTTTTTTAAAACAATTTTTTTTTAAAACATATTTTTAATGACAAAATGTCAAACTTATATTTTAAAAAAACCGAAAAATCGGACCGGAAACCGGTAAAACCGGAAGTACCGGTTTAGGAGGGTAATCGGTGCGTAATCGGTTTTGAAAAATACAAAACCGGTCATACTGGTTCGGTCCAAGATTTTGTCCAAAACCGGACCGGACCGGACCGGTTACACCCCTAGCAGGCAGGGTATTACTAACACCAGATAGGGAGGCCACCTCCCATACCCCCCCAACCTATACTTTTTATTTATAAGAATACTATTTGTATAATTAGATCTATTCAAAACTGGAGCGACCTTGAAGATCCCACGTCCCCCAATAATTTACTTTCAATTTGTAGGATGGGAAACTGCATGTACCCAAAACATTAATTAAGACAAAAAGCGTCAAGTACCCTTATTTGCAAAAGAAAATATATTCTTTTTTCATGTGTTAAAAGAAGATTGACTTGTCCTATATATACAGTTTGCCAAACGATCTTGGCTTGAACTCCAGTAATATTCTGTTGATTCCATGTTAATGGCCTATCATTTTTATTCGAAGATATTCCCGAACATGGGCCATATTTAGGAGTAAAATATAATTTCAATAATCTAAAATTTGATTCGTATGATAATTTTAAAAATTCATGCAGTTTTTGGCAAATAAACTTCAAAATGCATAGCAATCGTTGCATGTAGAGAGAGAGAGAGAGAGAGAGAGAGGGAGAGCTCTACCAAGAGTTAGAGAATGAGTTTTACCGTTTAGTTAAGGGGTGATGGATAACGGTGATGCGTGGTGGAAGAGGGAGGAGACATGTATTTTGCTCTATTTTTATTGTAGAAACAGGGGTTGTTGGTGGGCTTATATCGTGTGATGGTGGTTGTTGGTTGTGAGGAAGTGTTGCAACTGGGCAGTGCACGGTGTTGCTGCGGTGGTTCTTAATGGCTGGCCGAAGTCCTCACTCTGCGTTGCAATGGTTGTCTTGTGGTGGTGCTTCACATTCACTGGATTCGTTGGTGCTAGGTTTCAAGTGGCTGCCACTGGCCTAGGAAGGTGGAGCTTGGGTGTGACTTCCAATGGGTGGTGCTGCGATGTGGAGGAGGGGACTTGCGATGATGAAGAATAAAGTGGCTGATTGGGACACGAAGGCTCTTTGTGACTGTCGGTTTAAGCCTCGAGGAAGAGACCTGTGTGGCCTTTTGGCAGGGATGATGTCCAGTCATGAAGGAGAAAAGCTAGAGAAGGGTTGGTCGGTGCTATCTGCAGTGGAATTGACGACTGGATCTCCAACTTTGGAGAGGCGGTGTGTCTCAATGGTCTTCGTCGGTGCTGGTTGCTGGTCCATGATTGAAGCTTTTCGATTTGTTGGGCGATGCATGTGGTGGTTCACGGCTGAGTATGACAGAGCAACTGTGGCTCATGGCTTGTAACCGAGGGAGGAGCAATGTCACGACAGGGGCACGCCTACATGCCATATCGTCTAACCTCACAAGTAAGGCCTAATGACACGTGGGAGACCCTCATAAAGAGAATGACTATGGGTGTGGTCCCAAGGCAAGTTGCAGAGATGTGGCACGCCTTGTCCCATTAGTCACTCGGTCTCAATCATTCTTGAAATCCAAAGGACAAATAGATGATCGAGATTAAAGGTCTCTCATTCAAGGAAGATAGAGGTCAGAGGAGCATCAGGATCGTAACTAACAGTCCTACCATATAAAAGGCAATGGATGATAGTCAACATCTCACTTTAGAGATTGTAAAGGACTTCAACACTTTTTTCTGTTCGAGGATGTCAAGGAAGCCAAGAGCTCAGAGTCTTCATCAACCTAAAGATCGTCTCTCCAATGCAACCATTAGTCTTTAGAACACCATCCATGTAGGTGAACTCCTATTGTAATACTAGAAGTAAATGTTTATGGGCATGTTCAGGATTTGCATATTCTGCTTCTCATCTCTTTCTCTCAAGAAAGTGCATACTTTTGTCACTATATTTATTGATTAATTCGATGTTGTGATTTCAATATAATGTGATTTAAAGTGATGTACTTTTAATGTACTTGGTACTCATAGGATTGGGTTGAGGGTTTCCTGTACCATTCCTGGTGGCACATTAATATGAGTTTCATATGGGTAGAGGGATTCCTTGTGATTATCGGCGTGGGTCGCTTCTTGTTGACCAGTTAGAATGTTTTTGTTGTAATTTGGTGGATATATTTCACATGTTGTCTAGGTAGAGAGATTCCCCGTGTCGAATTGGTGAAGTTATTCCCCATTGAGTTTTGATGAATGTATTTCACGTGTTGGCCTGGTAGAGAGATTCCACTCGTCGAATGGGTGGAGTGATTCCCCATATGTGGTGTTTTGATGATAACATATGTGTTTTGCTTTAAGGGTGATTTCTTGTCATGCTTTTGAATATATCTATTTTGCTTAGAGAGTGTTTACTCGCCATGCTTATGAATATATATGATTTTCTCAAAGGACGATTCCTCATTAGGCTTACAAATACACGTGTTCAGCTTAGAGGCTGATTCCTCGCCATGCTAAGCATGAAATCGGGCATGCATATTCATCGTCATTGTCTCTCATTATTAGTACTATTATGGGTTTTAATGTACTGGGATTTCATTGAAATCTCACCTTAGTAGTCTCACTACAATTTCGTTCAACGAACCAAAGATTTTGTTGCAAATGTAGACCAGGAGAGCTAACCCGAGGAAGAAAGACCCATCGAGCCTGAAGAATAGTCATAGTGGCCAGTCCCTATTTTGTTTATTTATTCTTGTACATTTTTTAAAGATGTTTGTTGTAATTAGGTGACAATCACTTTATAGCTCATTATATCTTTTGATGCAAGTGATGAATTTATGATGTATTTGAGACGAAGCAATAGTGACATATGAATATTATTATTATTAAATGAGTATTTGTACACTTCTCTCGTACTACTAGATTAGCCCAGGACTAATTCCCTTTGTTATTTTTGCTGCGATTCTTGTTACACACATGTGCTCGGTATATGGCTACGCTACTTTCATGCCAACTGTAAGGGATACAATCAACCAACTTGCATCTCGAACATTGCGGCTCCTTGCCGGAAAACTACCGAGGGTGGAGGGCGCCACAATGAGAGAGGACTTGTGTAGTCTAAGATGCAAATGGGGAGATAAGGTTGAGGGCAAATAAATCCTAGTCGTATACACTTATGCCATCCTTTAATCTAAGGTTGGAGAAAATTCGTAGAGAAATGAAAGGAATAAAAGAGAAAGAAAAAATGAAAATAAGATGGATTTGAAATAGACTAAGCGTAAAACTAAATTCTTTTATTCTTGATCCAAGTAAATAGAGTTTTTAATTTAAAATAAAATGGTGAGTTTTCAAGAAGTATTTCTAAAAGAAATAAATCATTTAAATAAAAATAGATTTGTAAAACTATATTATTTTTGGAACTCTAAAATTAAAGAGGCTAAACTCAAAATTTATATTTGGTCCAATAACTCTAAAAATACCTAAATTAAAAATAATTCGGGACTTTATAAGGATACCTAGAGGATTTTAAAAACACTCGGTTCAATTTTATTTTATTTTAAATCATTTGTTAATTTAAAAAAAAATAGAAATTCAAGATGTAAAACTTTTAGGTGAGGCTCATGAGGGATTCAGAGCGGTTGGTCACCTTTCTCCTGATTTTGTTTCCGTTTTCTCTCAGGCATTGTTTGAATACCAAAAACATCTAATCTCATCTTATCTAATTATTACAAATTTCTCAAATTTTTAAACAAAATATAATAAACAATTCAGTTTTTTCAAATTCTAAATAAAAATAATATTTTAATAAAATTTTATTCAATTTTTAACTTTTATCTCAACTCACTATCCAAACCTCTTCTCCGTCGTATATATTTGACATATAATTACTTGAGGTTAAATATCAATCACGATGAGTAGTTGTACCTTCTAGTTTTTCAAGTGCAGCGATAATTTAATATTGAATGAGAACTAAGTGGTCCATTTGATGTCTCTATACCACCATGCCATTTGGAATCTTCATTCCCTATGATTATTATCATCAAACTCACGTGTTACAATCCTCCAAATAGAATGCCAAATTCTATTACCAATTGCTAATATAACTTATGGGTTTAAAATAACATATAAATGCTGAATTTAATTTCTAATACTAAAAAATCCTATTTGATGAAAAATGTCAAAAAATTATAATCTGCTTTTAGGGCATCACTACAATAAAAACGGCCTTTTGCAACCAATTTATCACGATTAAAAGACTACTCGCAACCATTAACTATAATAAAAACGGCCTTTTGCGATCAATTCATCGCGACTAAAAGACTATTCGCAATAAGTTATATTACGAATAGTCTTTTAGTCGCAATAAATTGATCGCAAAAGGTCGTTTTTGTTATAGTGCATATTCCTAACACTACGTTGACATGGCATGCCACGTGACATGCGATGTGTCAGATTATAAGAGTCTTTGAAAACTTAAAAATATGTTAAAAATAAAAAACAAAAAACCTACCATTAAAATTTAAAATTATGAACAGGAAATAATAACTGAAAAGAAATTACAATAAAAAGAGGAAGGGAATGAGATAAATGGCTAGTTTGGTTTCAGAGATGATATGACATGGTTTTAAATGAAAGATGAAAATTTACTAAAATATTGTTAAAATATTATTTTTTTAATATTATTATTGTTTTAAAATTTAAAAAAGTTGAATTAAGATTTGAAAAAATTGAATTATTTATTATATTTTATGTAAAAATTTTAAAAAAATTGTAATGTTAAGATGAGATGAAATATTTTTTAAATCGAAACGGAGCCGGAGAAGAGAGAAGAGAGAGAGAGAGAGAGAGAGAGGCAATTAGGAAGAAGAAGAATGTAAGTGTTATTTGAAAGTGGAGAGCTATCTAGCAAGATTGAAAGATAGTTTTAGAACTTTTGTTTTTTCGCTGAACCCAGTTTTTGAAGAAAGAAAGTTTGAATTTTTCACTGGTCAAAATCATTTTATATTGATCGAATTTTCTAAATGCATCTAAACAAGGGAAAATGGTGAAAAAAAAAAAAAATACACAAAGCCTAACGTGAAAGAGTGCATCTACTCTCAGGACCTGGTGTAAAACCAATTACCCCCTCCAACTATAGTTTTTAGAAAAAAATTAAAATACACCGATATATATATTTAAAATCTTAAACTAAAAAACTAGAATATAAATTATAAACTCGTAAGTTTTTTACTTTAGATCATCTTCAATCACCGCACTAGCCATCGCTAAGAGTGGTGACCACTACCTCAAGAAGTGGCTTGAGACTAATCAATTTAGTTGTTTACAGGGATGGCGGCCACCACCAGCAGAGATTCACTCCACCAAGGTGGTTTAGGTCACCTCGATATTTATTTAACAATAATACTAGAGCCACCGCTGGTTACAAGTTACCGCTGGCTCTAAAATGTGTTTTTTATGTGTATTTTTTTAATTCTTTGTTATATAAATATTTTTAAAAATTTTAAATATTTAAAAAAAAATCACAATATCATTAAAAAGTACTTTCTTAATCACGAAGTAAAATAAAAAATAATTTTGTTTATTTTACTTCGTGATTAAGGAAGTATTTTTTAATGATTTTTTTTTTTACTTTATGATTAAGAAAAACATCTATATAAAAAAAGAATTAAAAAAATACACATAAAAACACCTACTAGAGCCAACGGTAGCTCCCAGCGGAAGCTACCAGCGGTGGCTCTAGCACCACTCTTTATTTAATCTTTATCTATTATTTTTCAGTAGGTTTTAAATCAGATTCACATTGAAGTATCAAAGACAGGATTGTACTTGGTCTATATTATAGACAAATTCAACACGAAAACAGTTAAAAGGGATTTTCATGGGAGCAAAGTAGGGTAATGATACACTAGGGGATGCTTGGAGAATGAGATAAGATGATAATTTTGTGAGTAGTAGTAAAATAGTTTATGAATAATAGGGAAATTATTTGAATTAAGTGTTTTATTGAGTTTTGGAAAATGAGAGAGAAAAAGTTGAATAAAAAAATATTAAGTTAAAATATTATTAGAATAGAAATTATTTTTGTTTTGAAATTGAAAAAGTATTATTATTTTTTGTGTTTTGTTTAGAAATTTGAAAAAATTGTAATGATTATGTAAGGGGTTTTTCACTTCTTTTATGGCTCGAGTAATGGGCCTAGGAGGAGCACCTAATAGAATAAGGTAAGAAGGCCCAGTCCAACACAAATAGGCCCATCGGCCCAGCCCACACATAGGTCAGCTGAGCCAACCCTTGGGAGACTTAGACCTACGGTGAGACACCCCTTGACGCGACCTCCATGTAGGAGCAGATGGCATGGGGGATGGGACTTGCCACCCTAGAACTCCCTCGAACGGCATCCAGCCCATGAGTACCTGCCTAAGTGAGCAAGTGGGAAGTAAAGAGAACCCTTGATTCCTTGACAGGATAACATCGATGGGCTACCAAGGTCACTTGTAAAGTAAAGCAAATCAGGAAATCACGCTGCGTTAATGACACCACCACCCGGGCTACACGCCACATTAATGACGTCGTGGCAGAGACACGCCGCATTAAAGGATTCTGATAAAAGGAACAATATAAAAGATATGGGCCCCACTGGGGTAGGCACGATCTGTCCCCCTAGACACTCAATATAAATAGGGATCCCGAGGTACGAGGAAACTCTTTGAACTCTTTTCTTATTTGCAAACTTCCAAAATATACTATTGACTCAGACATCGGAGACTCCTTGGTCCCAAGGTCGCTCTCTCCCAGCCTTATTCTTCTTCATTTTCATAGGCCCAACTTTGAAGACTCGAGTTGCTGGAACCTGGTCAAGAGACGTATGAAACACGACGTTAACAGTGATATCTTCTGTGGGATCCTTGTAGACCTTGCATGTATCAACGATAACTTGTTCTTAGACAACTCGAAGACAAGAGGAAATTGCCATGGAGGCGATATTGAAAGCTATGGAGGACTTGGTGACAAAGCCAACTAGCGAGGTGGAGAAACTTCGCAAGAAGAATGAGGAGCTCAAGAAACCTCAATGAGAACAAAATGAAGAGGCTGAGCCCAGCAACAGCGAACACGTGGAGTCCTGAAATGCAGGAGCAAGAGCAAACGTGGAGGATGAGAGGAAGAACATGCAGGATGAGCTCCGTAATCTCAAGGGGGTACGAAGAGATCACAAAGAAAGTGGGCATGTCATTGTTGGTGGACCAATTGCTCCCAAGCACTAGTCTACCCTACACGGAAGAAGTGATGGATGTGGTCTTACCATCGAAGTTCAGGGTCCCCACCATGGAGATGTACGATGGGGGGAAGGACCCCATTAAGCACCTGAAAACCTTCAAGGCTCACATGACGTTGCATGGCTTCCTGTGAGAGGTGGTATGCATGGCCTTTCTGCTGACCCTAAAGGAGTCGGCATGAGTATGGTTTGGGTCTCTGGGCGCTCCGTAGATAGTTTTGGTGAGTTGGCTCCATTATTTCTGACCCAGTTCATGTCAAGTCGAAGAAGTTGATGCCCAACGTCGTACCTCCTCACCATTAAGCAATGGGAGAAGGAAAGTCTAAAGGCATACTTGTCTCGGTTCAACAAGGAGTGCATGACGACTGATGACCAGGACAAAAAGATAACCTTGACGGCACTTCTGGGAGGGGTTTGGCCATGATCCTAATTCATGGTTGAGCTGGCGAGAAGGACTCCCGTCACACTGAGAGAGTTCATGGACCAGACCGACAATTTCATCAACGCCGAAGACACTTTTTGGGCCTTAATGGAGCCAAGGAAGAAGGAGCTGTAATGAGTGGAAAGGATGAGAAGACGGAGAAGAGCTCCATCGTGCAATTTCAGTGGCTGGGCACGGTGTTGGTCTGAGTGAGGAGCTGCGACGTGGTTGGCTTGGCTTTAGCAAGGTGGTGCAGTGGGTTCCTGATAGATTGCAGTGGTTCTGTGCGTGGAGGAAAAGATGTGGACCAACTCGGCAGTGAGGTTATCTTCGGTGGTTTACTGTGGAGGGAATGGTGGGTGGTTTCCGACGTGCTACAGGGATGAGGGAGGAGGCGTGGAGGAGCTTCCTGCAGCACGGGGTGGCTAGGCTGCAGGATGTGCTTGGTGGTTGCCATGGCCGATGGCACTGATCTGCGTCGTTTGCTTCACTTCACGCGTGGCGGACGTTCTCACGCAACAACTTGGTTGCGATCGTGAATGGGGTGTCTTGCGAGAGTGAGTTCCAGCTTTCTCCATATTTGTTTGTGTTTATTTCTGATAGTCTAGGATGAGTTTTATAGATGAGGGGGAGGGAGATATCGTGAGTGATAAGGAGATTGGATAAAGTTAGAGTTGAGAGTTAGTTTTGATCTAAGAATCTTAGTCAAACTGGAAATCCAACATAAGAATACACGTCAGGGATAGGGGAAGAAATTCAAAAAAACAAACACTATCTAAAAACCTATCTTAAAACATATCTTAGATTAATAAAAATTTTAATACTACTTCATCCATAAAATATTAACTGAAAAATAATCTAATTATCAAACCCAATAAAATATCCATAATTATCCCTAATAATATTGAATCGAGTCGTTACAATCTCCCCTCCTTATAAAAGTTCATTCTTCGAAACTTGTTATACTTCAAAAACCTACGTACGTATTCATAACATTATGTCAATGTCTTTATTCTAAATCCTTGATCAAGTAGTCGAGCCTATTATTTCCAGACTTTTAGTTCTTTGATATTTATTCTTAAAACTCCTTATTCTCCTAAAATTGTAAACCTTGATAATGGATTCGATTACAAGCCTAATATTAATAATTTCACTAGATGATTATCTTAACTCCACATAAACATACACATAGAATAATAAAACTCTCCACGTGCGATATTATATAACCTCGAATAAATCGTAACTAAGACTCTCTAAAGTTCAGATCTTAAATCCTACAACTCGTACTTGGTGGTAGAATCACGTTACCTATACAACATAAGTCACCCACCAATCATCATGAAATATCATACACCATATATAAATCTATGTCATAACTTCAAAATCCCCTAAATTCATTCCTAATTTTGTCAAATAAAACTCTACAAAATATAAGACTATTTCCTCATGAACAAGATGCATTAACAATTTTAACACCAAAGGTTCCTAACTTCATATTTAGAAACTTCCTCACCTTATGCGCTAAAACCCTTTCACATAGTAGGGTCACTTTGACATGCATGTATCCAAAAATTTCGTTCATAATTTTCATTAAAAAAAAAATAGTAAAAGTTAAAAATACTTACTGCAAAGTAGGGCACACCTTGAGGAGATCTTAGCCTAGATTTTTTTTTCCAACTTCCAACTTTCAAAATTACTTTTCTCCATGTAAAAAGATTTTTTGTTTTGAAAAGTCAATAGAATCTTCGACCTGGGCTCTGATACCAACTATAACACCATACTCCCCAATAAAGTCATTTTTTGTAACTTTTGGGGAACTGGTGTGCTACTAATTAAACTTGAACTTACAAACTTTCTATTATAACGAACGCGCTAGATGCGAAAGATTTCATAAATAAATAAATCAATGTTTATTAAATACTTAAAATCTAAAATAGAGTCTGTAGAAGCACTTATTTAAAAAAAAAAAAACTAAAATCTTATTTGTTTATCAAAATAATTTATTTAAATTTTAAATCATAAACTGAACATGACATAAACTATCTAGGTTTCTATCGTGCCTCCCTGGGTCAGGTCCTATCCTGCAGTCCCATCCTCAAACTGGCGTCGAATCACCGATATCGATTTTCTCTCAAATCCTCTCGCCCACCGACAGGTTCCTTGATGGTTCTGGCCAGTTCTGTGCTTTGGTGGCCAATCTGATCGGTTCCTGGCCGGTTTTGGCGCTTCCTATACATCCCTAATGACAAGAGAAGGGAAGAAGCCTCGACAAGGGGCCTGGGACCTCGTTTTGACCTATCAGTCTTTACCATACACTAGGCTGACTCCCTCTCCACCCGTAAAGACGATGACCGAGGACTGCTTCTCCCAACAAGGGATGAGAGAACACGCAGAGCGGACGAGGCAACATTACCCACCCTCCCGAAGACCGGAATGGGAAAGGTGTGGCAGATCAAGGGAGGGGAGCCTGGGCAGGCCTGGGTCGACCGGCGCAGAAGGGAAGAGATCCCACGACGATCACCGTCGGCATGGGGACCACAACAAGATTGCTCATGCTCGCCACCATGAGGAGGGCCCCCACTCGGGGAAATCAGGACCAAAGCTGGAGGATTTGTTGGCTGGGGCGCGATCTCCTCGAGCAGTAGGTCACATGCTAGGCGGGCTCGGTACCACAAAGTGTATTCAGGAGAGTAAGCCCCACCAAGCACCAAAGGGCGAGCCGGCCCCAGTCATCTTCTTTGGGGAGCCTGATGAAGAAGGGGTCTTGTACCCCTACGATGATGCTCTGGTGGTGACTATACTGGTTGCCAACTTCACCACTTGAAGGATCCTCATCGACAACTGCAACATCGCATATATCCTATTTTGGGAAGCCTTCACTAGGATGGGAATAGACACTGCCCAGTTCTCGCAGGCAGCACCCCTGCATAGCCTCAATCATGGTCGACTTCCTAGTGGTGAATGCCCCGTTGTCCTACAACGCCATCATATGTAGGCCCACCCTCAACAACTTGAAGGCGGTGACATCGACCTACCATCTCAAGATGAAGTTCCTGACTTCCCATGGAGTGGGAGAAATCCGAGGTAAGTAGGTCCTAGCGCGAGAGTGTTACGTCTAAGAGTTCTAATAGAAAGATAGCGGGGTCCCCGTGAACAACACCTCCAGAAAGAATAGGACATGCACCGCTAGAGGAGCCCTAGTAGGCCTAAGTCTATGACTCGCTATATCAGGCTCGAGGGGGAGTGGAAGGGTGCATGTCCCAAAGATGAAGGTAGAGCAGGCGAAAGCTCCCCGGTTGAAGGCTCCATCTCTCCTTATTTTTTAATTTGTTACTTGAACGCCGTAAATTTTTTTTATTTAATGAAGAACATGATTTTTCAGGACAAAGCATCTCGACTACTTTGAATTTTTGCGTCATCAACAAAAACATTGACAAAACGATCTACAGCTAATGTAATCTACAACGACAAAATCATCTTTAATCAATGCCTACCTTCCCTACGATGTCAACGGGTAGGAGTGTGTTAAGTTTCAAAACTACCCGAACAGCATACCTCTAGCGGGACCAAAAGGGAGGACTAGGCCGAAGGCCGCTCTACCCCTCCTGCGATGGAGAGCGGGTCCTGCCTCCCCGGCGGCCTGAACAACTTACCCTGACTTCCATCGCAAGAAAGAAGGGACCAGCCACATCGTTGTCCGAAAAAATTGCCTCCCCCGCAGGGTAACAAAAGGGATGAGTGTAATGCCTAAGGCTGTTTTATCCCTCCTGGGGCGGAGTGCAGGTCAGTACTTAGTTGCCCGAAGACGAAGACTTACCTTCCTTGTACACATCAAGAGGTGGAAGCAGGTTCAGTTGCAAACTGTGGGAAAACTTACCTCCCCATGGGATTAAAAGGGGCGAGTCACGCCAGAAGCTGCTCTACCCCTCCCGTGGAGGAGTACGGGTCCACCCCCCTCTGTGGCCCGAAGACTTACCTGGACCTTCCTGCGAGAGAAGATTGGGTTCAGCGCCAGCCTGGCCCAAATCTTACCTACCCTGCTATGTCAATGAGTGGGAATAGATTCAGTCCCCAACTGCCTAAACAGATTACTTCCCGCGGGGTAGCAAGGGCGAGTTACGCCAGAGGCCGCTTGGACCCTCCTGCAAAGGAGAGTGGGTCCAGCCTTCTAGCTGCCCAAATACTTACCCCGGCTCCCATCATAGTGAAAGAGCGGACCAGTCCCAAGTCCGTCCGAAGAAGTTACCTCATTGGGGAATCAAAGGGGTCGGTTTGATTTGAGGCATTCTGACCTCTCCCCAATGGAGTGTGGGCCTAGTCTTTCGACTACCCGGTGTGAAAAAAAATCTCCAACGATAGAATGTTGAGCAATGAGAGTAGCGCCTCATAGGCCAAGTAGCCCAGCTAAATGACAAACTGCGCGATGTCAACGAGTGAGAGTGGGCTTAGTCCCAAACTCCCCGAACATACTACCTCCTCGCAGGGTAGTAGGGGCGAAATGCGCCAGAGTCCAGCCTTTCGGTTGTCCAACTACTTATCCCAACTCCCATCGCAATAAAAGAACGGACCAGCCCCGCGGCTGTCCAAAGAAGTTACCTCCTCGGGAACTTAAGGGGTGGGTTGGCTTGAGGCATCCCGACTTCTCCCTGATGGATTATGGGCCGGGTCCTTCGACCACCCGAATGCTATACCGAGGAATGAGGAAATGAACAACATAGTAAAAAATGGCAAGCACATTGCGTCATATTTATAGGTTATGATAAATTGCTTATTCTCCAGCTGAATATCAAACTACGCGATATGAACAGGCGGGAGCAGACTCAATCCCAAACTACCTGAACAACCTACCTCCCCGTAGGGCTACAAGGGCAAGTTGCGCCAAAGGCCACCTCGTCTCTCCTACGGAGGAGAGCCGGCCCAGCATCCTGGCAGCCCGAACTTTTACCCCATGATCCATTGCTATGAAGAGCGGACCAGCCCCACAGCCGTCCGAAAAGTTATCTCCTCAGGAAATTAAGGGGGCGGGTTTGGCTTAAGGCATCCCAAGCTCTCCCAGATGAAGTTCTGGCCTAGTCTTTCGGCTACCCGACATGATCATTATCTACAGCGACAAAGCATCAAGCAACTTGAACGTTGCCTTACAAGTCAAGTTGCCCAGTTACATGTCAAAATAGAGCACGATGGCACAAAGGGAAAAAACTAAAGGAATAGGCGGGGTAAAGCCCGTCTAAGAGACCAATGACAAAAGGAAGGAAGCTGGCTTAAGGAAAAAGTAGAAAGACATCGGCCTCATCAATGACATCGCTAAAAGCACCAAGGAGACAATTGGCTAACAAAAATGAGCGAAAACCAGGCAAACAAGGAATTATCGACTGGCGGGGTTGTCGAGAGTGACTTTGACATTGGCGGGGTGGACCAAAATCATAATCCCCAAGCCGACCGTAAAAAATAAAAAAATAAAAAAATAAAAAAAGAAAAAAAAAAGAAAAAGAAGAAAGAAAGAAGAAGAGAAGAAAAAGAAGAAGAAGAAGAAGAAGAAAGAATAGAAAAGAACACCTAAAGACAAGCAACCTAGCAAGAGTATTGCATAATATAAGGCAATTTCATTGATGATCAAGAAATACACACAAGTCGCAAGGTGACAGCGCAAGGGTACATACATTTACAAAAAAAAAAGGAGAAAATGAGAAAAAGTGAAACAGCTACGATGCGGGAGTAAGGGCGCGGGGGCGTCGACGTCGTGCCCTAAGGCCTTGAAAACAGGAGCGTCAACCTCAGGGATGTCAGGTTTGGGATCATCTTGATCAGGAATAGCAGGCTCGAACATGGCTAGAATCACGGGACCCGAAAGCATCAGGAATCATGTCCTTCCCTAGCTTCCAGCCAAACTAGAAGGATTCACGGTCGATGGCGACCGTGGAGAGGTCGAGGTTATGCAAATATTTCTCGAAGGCCCTCATATATGGCTGCAGACTCTCCAAAATGTGGTCCTGCAATGACCTAAGGCCCTCAGTGCATCCATCTTCCCATGCAGCATTGTGAATGCCCACGACCAATATCAGCTGGCTGTCCAGGTTGGAGGCGACGCCCTGCACCTGGGACATGCAACTCCAAGGCTATCACCCGCTTGCCTTCCTCAGCCAAATTTGCGGTCGCTCGCTTGGCTTCCTTCTTCGCTTTCTTCTTTAGCCCCTCCCGACGGTGATTGAGTTTCTCAAGTAGAGTAGTTCAGGTTATCGTGCGGAGGACCTAGTTTTCCTACGCAATGGCCTCTTAGCCATCCACGATGAAAGCCGCTAGTTGAGAAGAACTCTGGCAACAAAAGGAGTAAACATGGAACAGTCAATAAAAGGAATCCAGAAACTGGCAAGGAAGGAAGAAACCAAATAGGCACTTGATGACCTGACTGATGGCTTCTGTGCGGCACCTGCTGTTTCCTGTTGGGCCAAAGGGGGGATGACCTCCACCAGACTCTCTCCGCCGGGAACTTGTGTGGTTGCCTCTGCTTGACGGGCTCTGTCGGCTTGAAGGATGTGAAGCTAGAAGAAAAGAAAGGCAAAGGTACTAAGAAAGAAAATAAAACAACGACCCAATTACGCTTATAAAGGAAGGAGGCAGCGGTTAATCTTCCACGCCACTTGGTAGACGGAAAGGGTGAGAGACGCATCGAATCCAGGGGAATATGCACCATGATGCAACGTGAAGGCAAAGAGCCGCCTGACGCCCTCAATACTGAATGGACTGAAAGGATGCCATCAAGTACAAGCATACTGTCAGAAGGCATGCCAATAAAGGGGGAAGGGAAAACGTTACTAGGGTAGCCAAGCAGTGAAAAACCACCCTAGACCTCAGAGCCCAACACGCGTCTTCAGGGCAACCTCCGCCTCGACATCGGGATGAGTTAAAGACTAAAAGGAATTCCCACTAGACTAGTCTGATATGAATTGGCTGGGTAATTACCTCTCTTGTGGCCCGAGTAGTGGGCCTGGGAGGAGCAACTAAGAAAATAAGGTAAGAATGCCTAGTCCAACACAAGCAAGCCCATTGGCCAGCCCACACAGGGGTCGGCCGAGCCAACTCTTGAGAGACCTAGACTTACGAGGAGACACCCATTGAAGCTACCTTCATGTGGGAGTAGACGACATGGGGGATGAGACTTGCCGCCTTGGAACTCTCTAGAATGGCGTCCATCCCATGAGTACTTGCCCAAGTGAGCGAGAGGGAAATAAGGAGACCTTTGATCCCCTGACAGGATAACATCGAGGTTGCCTGTAGAGTAAAGCAAATCAGAAAACCACGCCATGTTAATGGCACCACCACCTGGGCTACACGCCATATTAATGACGCTGTTGTAGAGGCACACAACATTAAATGATTTTGACAAAAGGAGTAGTATAAAGGACATGGGCCCCACTAGGGCAGGTACGATCTGTCCCCCAGACTCTCGGCATAAATAGCGATCTCCAGGTACGAGGAAACTCTTTTATTATTTGCAAACTTCCAAAATACACTACTAACTTAGGTATCAGAGGCTCCCCGGCCCCAAGGCTGCCCCCCAGCCTTCTTCTTCTTTGTTTTCGTAGGCTCATGTTTTGAAGACCCAAGTTGTTTGAACCTAGCCTAAAGATGTACGAAACACGACGTTAACAGATTAGATAATGATTAGATGAAAATTTTGAAAATTTGAAAATAAATAGTTATTGTATTTAAGTGATGGTTGAGAAGAAAATTATGAGAAATTATGAGATGATATGAAATGAGATGCTTTTCCCAAACAACCTCTTAGGGTTGGTTTAGATGATAAGTTGAGATGAGATGAGTTATAAGTAGTTTGAGTTAAAATGTTTTATGGGATTTTGGGAAAGGAGAGAGAAAAAAGTTGAATAAAAATATTGTTAGAATATAATTTTTTAACATAATTTTTGTTTTGTAATTTATAAAAGTTGAATTTTTTTGTGTTTTTTTTTTTTTTGAGATTTTAGGAAAGTTACAATGATTAGGTAATGATTATATGAAAACCTTAAAAATCTGAAATTGAAAAATGTTTGTATTTGTGGCGTTTGGATATTGAGATGAGATAGGATGATATGAGAGGATTAGATTTCATTATCCAAACCTTAAACCCTACCAATTCTCTTATAACTCATTTCACAATCAATCAATATGAATATGCCACTTCATTTAAGGGTAGAGAGTTACAAGTTCATTTTCTCTTAATTTGAAGTTGTAAAAGAATTATAAAAAAAGTTACAAATTAGGTGCGGTTGGGATAGTGAGATAGGATAAGATGGTTTTAAATGAAAGTTGAATAAAGTATTGTTAAAATTTTATTTTTTAATGTTATTATTGTTTTGAGATTTGAAAAATTTGAATTATTTATTATATTTTATTTGAAAAATTGAGAAAGTTGTAATGATGAAATGATATGAGATGAGTTGAGATCGTTTTTCAATCCAAACGGGCCTTAACCATTTTTTGGCAAAGTAAGGCTGCGTTTGGTTGCAAGACTCAATTGAATTTAGTTTAATTTTAAACTGAATCTAACATCCAGACACCCAACTCTTAAATTATTAAACTCTCAACTCAAAACCTTCTTACACGTGAGATCCACAACATTTTTCAACTTTTAAGTACTAAACTCATTTTAATATCCAAACATACTTTAAATTCAGTTTAGATAAACTTCAAATAATTCTTTTTATTATTCAACTCACTATTATTTATAAAAAACTGAATTCAACTCAACATCTAAATACAACCGGTAGGCCTTTTGAAGGCGAGCCGAACATATTTTGCCTTTGGGCCTTAGAAGTGGACCAAGGGTAACCACAGAGTCCCCGCCCATCGTTCTACTCGACATGTCGAACCTACTGCTACACTACGCGTGATGCGAGTAAACGTAAAAGTTGCGCACGCACGCATACGCACAGTTGCACCTCCCATTGTCCGTGGCCGGCGCTTACACTTAACTCACGGAAACCCACATCTGATCTCTCTTCCTTGCTAAACGGTCCTTCCGCACCTCCTTTAGTTCGCCTTCCTCTTTTACCGCTCTATTTCTCTTTTATGGCCGTGGACCCAGTCTAGGTTTTCAAAGCTATCAAATAAGGTATTATCGCTCTCTCTGTATCTCTAACATTCAGTGGACTGTGATTTATCTGAAAAAGGGTTGAGTTCTTATGCTTTTGTCTATTTCCACATTCGTTATTGCTCAAAAATTGATGGGAGCAAAGAAAGAAGGCGAAGTTTTAGACCTTTATAAATCTTAAGGACAATAAATCTGACGAATGAAGAAGTGATAAAGATTTAAACTTTTTTTTAATAAAAGTTATTATATTCTCAATTCAGTGTCTAGAACACATTATCTACGTCAATTAATTGGTAAGATTTTATTTGTAAGATTCAAATTTTAAAATTGATTTTTCAAATCAAATTATGCCTAATCACACGGTGTTTTCTGACTTGAGAATATAATTTTTCTTTTATTAATGCTTAGGTTATCAAACTGATTATGCTGAAAGCTACACTTGGGAACAATATTGGAAATTTATAAAATCATTTTAGAGCACGCTGATTGCTGTTTGTATGTGTAACATCTATCGTTGTTTCCTTCATCAAAGAGCACTTTAAAGGAAAATAAAAAGTAAATAGAAAACTTATGGTTGGGTCTTGCGATTAAATTCGTCTGAAGATTAAATTTGTTAGTGATATACAAAATTTAGAAAATGGATTTTCGAGGATAAACAGAAAAAATCCATGAAATTGATGCCAATATCTTGATTCTTCGCCTATGTGAGAACTCTTGCTTTTTCTTTTTGCTATCCACATTGCGATAAACAGAGTTGAACCAATCAGATTTGAGCAACCCATTTTCACTCAAACCCATTGGAGTACTGGGAGGGGTTTTGGCATTTTGAATCATAATTTCAGGTGTTAACTAATGGCGGTTTATGTTGCCATGCAGCAAGCTGAAAATAAGAGGTAGCGATGTATGCGAGGAGAATAAAGTGTAGATATCGGAGATGGGGTTCTGAGTTTCAGCAACCCAAAGATTTGAGTTGGCCAAACTGCCCAGAGCATGCTTCTTCTCAATTCTTGAGTCGTACACTTGTGAAGAGAAGCCACTCTTCACATAATGGTTTGATCAGAAGACATGTTTTAGACTTTATTACATCCAGGGGTATTGGTGGTTGTAGTACTTACAGTGGTCTGCATGCGAGGCTTAGTTTATATTCCAAGAGTAGCCAGCTACGTGTCTATAGTTCTGAAGGTGATGGAAGGAATGCGAGTGAGGATAAGCATACGCCCATCGAAGATGGGAGTAGCTCTGATAAGGGAAAAACTCGGCGACAAAATGTTAATGAAGATGTGAGGCGTTCTGATGCGCATGCTTGGCTTGGGGAGCAAGATCAGAGAGAGTGGCTGGCCAATGAGAAGCTTGCTATTGAGAGTAAGATGAGGGAATCGCCTTTTTCAACCAGACGCGAGAAGTTCAAAACTGAGTTTTTACGGAGGATTGTTCCTTGGGAAAATATATCAGTATCTTGGGAGACATTCCCTTACCATATTCAGTATTTACTACTTGCTCATATCTCTAGTCATTATTACTTTGACTCTTTAGTTTACGATAATTTTCAGTAATTTAAAGTTTTCTTGAATTTTCTTTTTCTGCTCTTATAGTGAGCACACCAAAAATATTTTGGTGGAATGTGCTGCCTCTCATTTGAAACATAAGAAGTTCACTGCGTCTTATGGTGCTCGGTTGACGACTTCAAGTGGGAGAATATTGCTGCAAAGCATTCCAGGTTGGTCACTGACCCTGTCCAAAATTTCAAGACAACTACCTGTCTTTACTTGTGCTTATTAAGAGAATGAAAGTAATAATTCTACAGGCACTGAACTGTACCGAGAGAGATTAGTGAGAGCACTTGCACGGGATCTACAAGTTCCCCTACTGGTGCTTGACAGCAGTGTTCTTGCTCCTTATGTAAGAGTGTTGACAATTTTGATTATTTATTTTAGTCAAGGATTTTTATAATAATTTTTCTGTCAATAATGGAGCAGGATTTTGGTGATGATTTTACGTCAGAATGTGAATCAGATGATAATGATGCAGAATCCGGGGAGGAGGCTACTTCAGAATCGGAGGTTGAGGATGAGAATGATGCGAGCAATGAAGAAGAGTGGTCTAGCAGTGCTGAGGCGAATGCAGATGGTAGTGATAATGATGAAGATGATGTGCAAGCAACTGCAGAAGCGGCTCTCAAGAAGCTTATTCCAGACAACCTTGAAGATTTTGGAAAGGTATTGGATTTTGGGGTATTGGGGTTTGACATTGTGCAATGGTCATATTTGCCTAGTTTAAAATGCAACATGAAATAATTTAGTTTGAAATACTAGGTGCATCACATCATTCTACAATGTTCATTGATCTATGGTTTTCAGTACAATTTTTATCCTTATAAGGTTCTAAGAGCTGAAAAAGGAATGGAAGATTTTGTAATTGGTGGAGGAGTGGTTTTTGAGTGTTGATGGTAGTTGGTTGTTTTTAGTAGTAAAAAAGACCGTGCGTGGAAATTGTGGTGAATGTTTGATTCATATTATATTTGACTTGCACTCTTAATGCCTTAATCATTTGGTTCAAAGCAATGCTATCATATATTCATTTCATTGTTGTTTTGTTTTAGGTGGAAGTCTTTATGATGCTTTAACATGTTCTTGAAACAATTGTAATGGCATGTAGAGAATCTTACAGTAAAATCAATAGGGATTACATACTATGATCTACTTGTCATTATGGAATTACACATGTGGCAGGGGGCCTCTGGAGAATCTGAGAGTTGCACTGAGTCCACAAAGTCCGAGGTGGTTGAATCTACTAATAAATCCAAACGACCACTAAAGAAAGGTAATTATTCAAACTACCTATGATCTTCATAATAGATTTCTATGGTTGTGAATTGTGATGCGTTTCTTTGTTATACGGCATGGTATCCTTAAAATAGTTGTTACGGGATTAGTCGGGACATTGTTTTTGGACATTCAGTGCCAATAAAAAAAAAAATATTTTGCTCCATATATGGGGGAAAAATATAAGGTATCTTTCCATGCTTTGTGAGTTGCAAATCAACACTTTGAGCATGGATGCCAGATTTAGTACAAAGACCTTGATTAGCATTGATTGCTTCACTAGGCCTTGTTTGGATTCGAAACTCACCTCAACTCATCTCATCTCATCATTACAACTTTTTCAAATTCTTACACAAAATATAATAAACAATTCAACTTTTTCAAATTAAAAAACAATAATAATATTAAAAATAATATTCTAACAATATTTTATTCAACTTATTTAAAATCACCTCAACTCATCTCTGAATCCAAACATGGCTAAATCTCTCTTCAAAGTTCAAACTTAAACATTTGTATCTTGTGTTTGACATGATATATTCTAACATGTTTCTATGTTATTGTCTCTCTCCCCTTCAATCTGTTTATTGTCATTACCCACAAAATAAAAAGAAAAGTGGGAAACTTATTATATGGAAAGAGGGATAATGGTAGGTTCAATTTGAGTAAGATTTTGCATCTCTTTTTAGTGGGTAGAAAGTGGACGCAATGCATCTATGAATGTTACTTTATGTATATTTGAGGAATATTACTTTTATGCGTATTTGAGGTCCAATTCAATGTAAACATTGTGCTTTGGCCCAGGGCTGAGTAGATCTAGGACAACTGAAAGATGGCCTATCTTGGGGTCAATTCGCCGCAACATATTATCTCAGGAAGGGCCCTACATCTACCCTCTTCTGACTATTGGCCTCTAATATGACATGCAACACACTCAAATAATCGTCCTACATGCTATTACGATGCCAAACGTCTGGGAATTCATGTCATCATGATTTTTAAGCCATATTTATGTCATAAGGGGAGAGTTCAGTTTCATCTTTCCTTCCTTAAGCTGGTAATAGGTATAGAAAACCAGACATTAAATTTAACTTCCTTATACACACGTGCCAATGGGTCCGTGTAATAATTTCTCAAAATAGTTTATTTTGATAGGTAAACACAATAGTGAAACTAATATCTGTTATAGGATTTATCAAAACTCATACCTAAGCACAACTCAACCGTGAGTTCGGACTTAGATGAAAAGGGCAGGTCCTTTACCTTTGACAGTAGCAGTACTCTGCTGTTACAAGTTTTAGGGCATGGGATTAAGAAAGCATGAGGAAGAAACTTTTCTTACGTTTATTCTATCGAAATCTAGAAAGAACTATTGAAAACACTTGCACAATATTTTGACCAGAACCTGGACCGCAAGTGACAGTTTATAGTAATTAGTTTTGTGTCCGAACTTGTCACTAGTGAGATCACTAATACTTGTTGCAGCCTACAGAAGAATGTTGTTGGGTTTAAAAGGAGTGGAAAACCTGAGATTAACAGGTGAATCAAATTGCTGGGAGGAAGACCAGTGATTATTCTACTTGAATTGAACTAAAAATTCTCATCTCACTTACCTTGTAATGGCGGCAGCAAAAGAAGAGAATGCAGGTGAGGGCTGCAAGTTACGAGTTACTAGTTTATGGGCTGCTAGCAGGTCTGGTGGATATTTCCAGCACTTCTCCTTGAATTGTTGATGGAAAATAAGGAGAATGCTGTGGAAGGAGCGACGAACCTGGGAAGGATTTTACTTCATTCTTTGGATAATAGTTCTAGTGTATGAAGGATTGGGAGGGGCATTACACTGAGAGAGAACTAGGGTTTCGAAACTTTGTAGCTTTGCTCTTGATTTGGAAAAAAAATTTAATCTAGCTTTAATGGCTCTAGGGGTGATACTCTGTACTAAGTGAGTATATCAAGTTGTTATGCTTTGCCCCCTATCTGCTTCTGGATGAGTCATTAAAGGCTCAAAAGTTTGAGAAGAGACTGAACATGAGGATTTGAGATGGATTGATTGCCTCGAAGATAAGAGATTTTGTTAAGTTGGTAGATAGGGTGATGATCGAGGACTATCTGCAACGGACAGAGGCCATTTTAGGACAATAGGCCTTAACAAAAATACTACTGGACAATGTCCCGTTGCCAGACTTGTAGCAAGACGCATATGGGGAAGTGCTTGATGGGAACCAACACTTGCTTGAAGTGTGGGAAAATGGGACATTTGGTTAGGAATTGCTTGTAGTTATGTGCACCTTCAACAAGGAATGGTGGACAGAAGATGATGGTCCCAACTCATGTTTTTACACACTTCAAGTGACTTCGAGACATCCAATGATGAGACCATTGGTAAAACTTCCTAACTCGAATAGAATTGTTGTATTTATTCAAAACATGGGAATCATTAGAAATGAGGAACAATTTAGGAACCTGGGTCAAACAATGGTAGACAAGAAGAGCACGAACGACTACATGCTAATAGATTAGTACGGAAGGTATATGGTCACAATATGGTATGATGAAAGCATGCCCTAGATTTCCCCAGGAATTGAAGTACGTTGAGCAATCACACAAAGAATGAAACTGTGTGGAAACATGAAAAGGATATGAAGGACAAGTATGCATAGAGGTGAGTGAAAACATGAGC
Source organism: Pterocarya stenoptera (assembly GCA_003123785.1). NCBI lineage: Eukaryota > Viridiplantae > Streptophyta > Magnoliopsida > Fagales > Juglandaceae > Pterocarya > Pterocarya stenoptera. The sequence continues at coordinate 309,489 of QEOT01005074.1, read as the reverse complement.
AAGTTCTGAGGACGGATGTTTTTAAGGGGGGAGTTTATAATACCCCAGCCTTAGTTCCTTGGGTTGGATGAGAATATTTTTACTGGGCCCACAGGCCAGTGCATTTTTGTAAGATCCATATTTTTGGCCCTATTATGGACATGAGATGCTGGTCCATGATTTGGGGTTCTGGAAAAACCAGGTTTAAGCGTAAGAAACTTTTTTTTTTGATTGGCACCAGGTTTCCAAGAATGGCATCGGCTTAAGAGTAAGAAACCTGATCATACTTGCATAAAAAAGCCCAAGAAACTTGATAGTGCACCTGACCTATTTGGAAAACTCCTCGACGCTATAGAAATCCATCCAATATACTCTCCTATTTCGAATTGATCTCTATAGTTCTCTCCACCTCTCCTACCCACAACATGATCACTCTTCTAGATGTTGCTTGTGCTGATCAAACCATGAGTGCTGTTTCAGTGCTTTGGACCGTCACATGTTTTTAGCCTCGAAACCTCTTGAAGAAATCGGACTGCGAATCCTAGCCACTTTACTTAAAAGAGAGGTACTACTTGACTTTAGCACTGACCTCCTTTACAAGAAATCCCGTTGAAGTTTCTTAAGGTGATGGGCTTCACTGATATCAATGGGGAAGAGAGACAGGTAGTAAGTGGGAAAATTGGAGAGAGTATTCTCAATCAGTGTGATGTGCCCTCTCTTGGATAAATACAACCGCTTCACTGTTTCAGTTATAGGGATTTACTTCCAAGAAAAATAAGTTTACTTACCATCCACAATTTTTACCCATGCCTTTCCATATGAAAATTTTCCCAATTCATATATTATTTTCATTGTGCTACCTATATATGTTAGTACAATAGAAATACTCATCTTTGTCCCTTGGGGGAAGTTTTCAATCCCTTGAGACATAATTTTCCCTCTTGGTTTGCTGTTTTAAGTAATACATAGTTTCTCTCATGTGCACTTGGTTATGCAAAGGTGTTTTTATGTGTTGGGTTGCAGCGAACACATAGCTTATACTTTTGATATCACTATAAGTGGTTGTATTGGAATGATCTAGTATAGAATCACTATTGATGGTGTGCTTATCTTTGAAGTGGAATATTTATGGTATTGTATTATGTGGTGCATTTGGAGAGAGGAATGATTAGATTTTCAAGGATTGTGAGAATACAGTGTCAGAAGTCAAGGACGTTTTCTTTAGAACTCTTTTCTTTTGGATGGTTTCCCAATCTTGTTCTTCTATGTCTAGTTATCAAGATTTTTTTTTTTTTATTTCTTTTTTCCTTTTTATTTTTGCTTAGGTGTATATCTTGCATTCTTTCTGTGTACTCGGATTACATCCTTTTATATCAATAAAGCTTAACCTGCTTATAACAAAATATTAATAATTTTAATTTATTGGCCTTTTTCTTAATTGCGTCTAATTACTTTCTTGCTTCATCTTTTTCTAGGTGATCGAGTAAAATACATTGGGCCTTCTGTATGCATTACAGCGGATAACAGGTCATAAATTGATTATTTCTTGTTTTTTCTTATTACATGCATTTAGGCCTTGTTTGGTTATACAAACCATCTCATCTAATCATTACAACTTTCCCAAACTCTCACACAAAATATAATAAACAATTCATTTTTTTTCAAATCCCAAAATAAAAATAATATTAAAAAATAATATTTGAACAATATTTTATTCAACTTTCATTTCATTTCATCTTATCTGATCTCATCTGTATAACCAAACGAGGCATTAAGGTTTAATATGTTAACATAAAATTGAAAACTGGAGTTGACTTCAGAATATTCTTGGCATTTCTTCTATATGTTGATCAAAGAGTCGTTTGGTGATATGTACATTAGATATTTCCTTTATGACTAAATTGATCGTATAAAAATACTTGAACTTTGGAGGAAATATCTTGGCGGCAAAATTCTAGAGCTTTGTGGTTAAAAGAAGGTGTTCGAAGCACGAAGGTTTTTCTTAGAATGACCAATTCCACCGTAGGAGAACTAATGCCATGAGATGATGAATATTGACAGAGATGTTTGCACGGAGATTCTTGTGATTCAAGAACATGTTGCTGGTTATTTTGAACAATTGCTTATCAAGCTAGCGGGGTGGAGGCCAAAGATTGATGGCTAGCGTTTGAGTCCATTGAGCAGTAGAATGTCTCTTGGTTTGAGAGGCCGTTTGAGGAGACCGAGGTTCAAAAAGTGTTGAGGAAGATGGTCAAAGACAAAACAACTGGTCCAGACAGATTTTCTATGGGTTTCTTCTAATCTTGTTGGGACGTGGTGAAGGAGGACTTAGGGGAGGTTTCGATAGTGAGTTGAGATGAGATGAAAGTTGAATAAAATATTGTTAGAATATTATTTTTTAGTATTATTTTTATTTTGGGATTTGAAAAGTTGAATTGTTTATTGTATTTTGTGTGAGAGTTTGGAAAAATTGTAATGATTAGATGAGATGAAATAAGATGAGTTGAGATGCTCTCTTAATCCAAATAACCCTTAATGGGCAATCAATTACGATGCAAAGGGAGGTAGCTCATGTCGAGGGAAGGCTAAAGGGAGGGCTTTGTGAAGACGTTCTTGTAGTGGGATGTTCGAGTTGAGGATTAGTTTTACGGAATCTAGGGGATGGGGTCGGGGAGGTGTAACGATAGTTTTCCAGTTTGGGCTTGGTGTATTTTGGGTAGGTTTTCATGGGCTTTTGGGTCATTAGGGACTCTCTTGTATGGGCTAGGTGTTTTCTTGTATACTTCCAGTGTACTTGATTACTCCTATTGATATATATAATATTATTACTTATATAAAAAAAAACCCCTTAATGAAGGTATTTCATGAATTTTTTTTGGCTAGGAAATTTGAGAAAAGTCTCAATGCCAATTTTATTGCACTTATTTCCCAAGAAGACCGGGGCATCAAAGGTGAAGGATTATTGGCCCGTTAGCCTTGTGAATGGGGCATATAAGATATTTCCAAAGTGCTGGAAAATCTCCTAGGAGAAGTTTTGGGGCAGATCATTACAAAACACTCAAAATGCATTCGTACGGGGATGAAAAATATTGGACTCAATACTCATTGCCAATGGATGCCTAAATAGTAGATTAAAATCTGGCAATCTGGGTCTCTTATGCAAGTTGGATATGCCTACGATCATGGTAACTGGAATTTCTTGTTGTACTTGCTTGGGAGGTGTGGTTTTGGAGAGAGTTGGTGCTCATGGATTAGGTGGTGCATATCGATAGTGAGGTTCTCAGTTTGGTGAATGGTAGTCCAGTTGGTTTTTTTAACAGCTCTCGAGGGCTAAGGCAAGAGGATCCTTTGTCTCTACTCAGGCTATGAGTAGAGTGATTACAACTATGATTAATAGTAAACATCAGTATTCAAAATCTCAAAACATGTAGAAGCACGGCTACTATGCGCAGGAAAAGGTAAAGTTTTACTCTTACCAAGATGACAAGTAGCACAATCAAAAGATACGCCAGAAGAAGAAAATGAATCCTTATTACCCAAAAAACCATGTTTCATAAGATGAGTCAAGACAACAGAATTAGGGTGATCCAATTTCTTATGCTAGACTTTACTATTATTGGCAGTAGCCATACAAGCAAGAGAAACAACATTAGGAATAGAAAATTGTAAAGGAAACAAACGTCCCATTTTTGGCTCCTTCGCGATCACCTTTCCCGACACTTGATCCTGCACAAGACAACCACCACGAGAAAAATGAACATCACAGTTATTATCCACTAGTTCGACAGAAATCAAACTGGTAGATAATCCAGGAGAGACAAAAACATTGCGAAATGAAGAACCCAAATTACCAACAATAGTGATAGGAGGAGTGCTACTATCGGCAATCTGAATATGTTGCGCGCCTCCATACTTACGAACACCATGAAGACCCGTCACATTACCAGTCATATGATTTGAAGCACTAGAATCAACAATCCAAGAAGAAGTTGAGTTAGTACCCGTACCTTGTAGGCCTAAAGCAATAAAAGCAGACACAATCATCTGTTGTACCATTGCAGGTGTGAGGACAGATGAATCAGAGCTCACGGTGGGAGGTGCAGCAGAAGATGATGACTGGGCAGTAGCCTGAAAAGCTTTGGATTGGCAATTCTGAGGCCGCACCTAACAGTCCTTAATGATATGACCTTCTTTCCTGCAATAGTTACAAACTTTCTTAGGACAATTGCTGGCAATGTGACCAAACTCCTTGCAACTGAAACACTGCAACTTGTTCCCCTCTCTTCCTTGTGATAGGCGATATTAACAGCCTCGGAAGAGACCTTTTCAGGAATCATACCCATCTGAGTGGATAACCACTGTTCTTCACGCAATAAATCTCCCAAACAAATATCTAAAGAAGGGACCAAATTACGGTTCAATAAGCCGGCCTGGATAGGTTCAAATTTAGGCCGAAGCTTTATCAGAAATTGATTGTTTTGACTTTCGCATGAACCACTTGAAGTGCTGCTAGTGCCGCCGGGGGGACCTTAGCATGAACAATTGCATAGTACTCGCTTTAGAGATTAATAAAATGAGAATAAAATTGTTCATGGGTCAAATTACATTGAATATCATTGCTAATTTTCAACTCCAATAGGAATTTCCGAGCGCTGTGGTCTTGGTAATAAATACGATGGAGATATCCCACATTGCCTGAGCTGTAGTAAAACAACAAAATTTTTTCACAAGATGGGGCTCAATCGTCCCTAACAACCAAGAGACCACCTTAGCATCTTTGACCTCCCATTGTATAAGTTTCTTTTCATCAGTGGCAACTTTAGCAGAACCATCAATATGATTCGATAATTCCTTCACTTTTGGAAACATTTTAAATTGGAATTCCCATGTAGGAAAATTCTTTCCAGTAAAGCGAACAATAGTATTCTCAACAGACATGATGAAAGCCACGTAAAAAACAACAAAAAAAATGTAACCTGCCCAGAATCAACGAAACACCAGAGCAGAGACTGCCGACTGCCACATAGACTGCTGACTGTCACACAGCCACCTACCAGGAACGTCAGAAGGATCCAACCACCTCCCAGCCAACAACAGAAGCGTCGAGCACCACACAGCTCCGACAATCACCAAAAGAAAATTGAACCCACAAGTTTAATCACCACAAAAAATGCCGACTTCCAACCGAAAGCACCAAGAGCAAGAAAAACTTGTGAAAAACAGAGAAAAGGAAATTTTCTCCAGCTGGCAACTCACAAACTTCTCAAGAATAGCGATGAAAATTGCACACTAGTGATTAAGACCACAGAGAGATGGAAATCATGATAGGGCTCTTGATACCATATCAATTGGTCTGAATGCCCTTTACTGAGGGTTTGCGTTCATTACATAGAGCAGAGAATACATCATTGTCATTTGTCGCCGGATTCTATTCATCTATCTACCACTAATATGCTATACAAGGTAAGTATTTACATCCTAATTGACATCTATATACAATGTAGCCATAAGGAAAGTATGACAAAAAATAGTACAAATCTCCCAAATCACATCTCCGTAACATATGTAACTAGGAAATTTTCTGCCTGCCTTTGAGAATTGGTAGTGTTGAGGTCGATAAGATGATTTGGACAATCTGAAAATAGGAAATTCTCTATTCGGCACTTGTACAAGGCTATGACAAGTTTGAATTAAAACCCTTTTTCGGAAGAGTATCTGGAGGAGTAAGCTGCCTTTCAAGGTTGCTTTCTTCGGATTATTGTTATTGATTGGTGTTGCGCATTCAAGAAAATTGGTGAAACTGCGGAACATTTGTTACTTCATTGTGAGGTGGCTAGGTCATTATGGGATGATATAATCACCAGTACCAAATTTGCTTTGGTATGCCTAGGAGGGCTGTGGATCACCTTGTCGGTTGGAGAGGCTTCATTGAACCCTGAAATCACAGCAGTATGGAAGATAGTTCCCTTATGTCTTATGAGGTGCATTTGGTTGGAGAGAAATAATTGGAGCTTTTAAGATGCAAAACGCTCATCGGAAGAACTCTGAAGATTCTTTTCCAGTTGTTTATTTTTATGGNAAGATGGGGCTCAATCGTCCCTAACAACCAAGAGACCACCTTAGCATCTTTGACCTCCCATTGTATAAGTTTCTTTTCATCAGTGGCAACTTTAGCAGAACCATCAATATGATTTGATAATTCCTTCACTTTTGGAAACATTTTAAATTGGAATTCCCATGTAGGAAAATTCTTTCCAGTAAAGCGAACAATAGTATTCTCAACAGACATGATGAAAGCCACGTAAAAAACAACAAAAAAAATGTAACCTGCCCAGAATCAACGAAACACCAGAGCAGAGACTGCCGACTGCCACATAGACTGCTGACTGTCACACAGCCACCTACCAGGAACGTCAGAAGGATCCAACCACCTCCCAGCCAACAACAGAAGCGTCGAGCACCACACAGCTCCGACAATCACCAAAAGAAAATTGAACCCACAAGTTTAATCACCACAAAAAATGCCGACTTCCAACCGAAAGCACCAAGAGCAAGAAAAACTTGTGAAAAACAGAGAAAAGGAAATTTTCTCCAGCTGGCAACTCACAAACTTCTCAAGAATAGCGATGAAAATTGCACACTAGTGATTAAGACCACAGAGAGATGGAAATCATGATAGGGCTCTTGATACCATATCAATTGGTCTGAATGCCCTTTACTGAGGGTTTGCGTTCATTACATAGAGCAGAGAATACATCATTGTCATTTGTCGCCGGATTCTATTCATCTATCTACCACTAATATGCTATACAAGGTAAGTATTTACATCCTAATTGACATCTATATACAATGTAGCCATAAGGAAAGTATGACAAAAAATAGTACAAATCTCCCAAATCACATCTCCGTAACATATGTAACTAGGAAATTTTCTGCCTGCCTTTGAGAATTGGTAGTGTTGAGGTCGATAAGATGATTTGGACAATCTGAAAATAGGAAATTCTCTATTCGGCACTTGTACAAGGCTATGACAAGTTTGAATTAAAACCCTTTTTCGGAAGAGTATCTGGAGGAGTAAGCTGCCTTTCAAGGTTGCTTTCTTCGGATTATTGTTATTGATTGGTGTTGCGCATTCAAGAAAATTGGTGAAACTGCGGAACATTTGTTACTTCATTGTGAGGTGGCTAGGTCATTATGGGATGATATAATCACCAGTACCAAATTTGCTTTGGTATGCCTAGGAGGGCTGTGGATCACCTTGTCGGTTGGAGAGGCTTCATTGAACCCTGAAATCACAGCAGTATGGAAGATAGTTCCCTTATGTCTTATGAGGTGCATTTGGTTGGAGAGAAATAATTGGAGCTTTTAAGATGCAAAACGCTCATCGGAAGAACTCTGAAGATTCTTTTCCAGTTGTTTATTTTTATGGATTTGGTAATTGATTTCAATGATGCTCGCTTCCAGGATTTTATTATTTCAAGCACCTAACTCTTAACTAGGAGTTTCCATACTTCTTACTTATATATAAAAAAAAAAAACTAGGGGTGTCCTCTTTTATATTTCTTGTGTATTTGGGCTATGCCTATTATTCATTAGATTAATAAAATTTTATTTTACTTACAAAAAATAAACATTTCTTAGAAAAAGGCTAACATGTGCAATTAGCATATGAGTCTTGAGCTCCCCTATTGTTCATTCTTGATCTTTAAATTTTCTGTCATTCCTCTCCCTCCATAGAAACCAAACGAGAATATAGAAATCATTTTCCACACCCTGCAATTTGTGGACTGTCGCCTATTCGTTTCCATGAGTTAGAAAGGTCTACTATGCTTTTGGCTTGGAAAATATTAGGAGGGTTTGGGAGAATTTGCTTGTTTTTCTTTGGGTGATGGAGCAAGAATAAGGTTCTATCATGATGTGTGGTGTGGAATTATACCTTTAAGCCAGTTTTTCCCTAGTTTTTTTTTTATTAGCACCGGGTGTCCGAGAACAAAGTCTCAACTAATCTCGGGCTGCAGAGGCCCACGGTAAGGAATTTTCCACAGCTGAATCTCGGGTAATTCAAGGAAAACTTCCCCTAGTCCAATGGCCCCTAGAAATTGTTTGCACCCAAGAGGATTCAACTCTTAGACCTGGAGGGAGCATACCACCAAGACCAAGGCCCTTACAACTTGAGCCAACCCCTAGGGGTTCCCCAAGTTATTTAGCATCACTTGTTTTAAGGAAGCTTTTGTTATGGATTGCTCGCAATCTTCTAGTGATATTCCCTGGTGGTATGGATTTTATTAGAATGGCACAAGATTGGGAGGTAGAGCTTTTTATCTCCACCTTGGATCATTTGCATTTGGTTTGGGTAAGAAGGTGAGGTGAGAGTAAGATCTGTTGGGCACTCTCTAAATGCGGGGTATTTGATGTAAAGTCATTCTCTACCTAGTTATATCCCCTTCTTAGCGTGCCATTCACTTAAGAAGAATATTTGGTGGACAAGGCACCTATGAGAGTACCTCTCTTGATCGTCACATTGGATAATTTAAGAAAGAGGAACATTGCTGTATGGATTATTGTTGCATGTGTAGGAGCAGTGGGGGAAATGATAGATAATCTATTATTGCAAATGTGAGGTGGCCAACGTTCTTTGGAATGCTATTTTGGTTTGTTCAGCTTAGATTTGGGTCATGCCCCGCAGCGTAGTGGAACTTTTGGCATGTTGGAAAGGGAGATTTAGTTGCCCAAAAAGTGAAACATTGTGGAAAATAAACTTGGGTCTTTTGTCGTGGTGTTCGAGAGAAAGAAAGGATTGGAGTTTTCAGAATACAGGAAATGGTGGATCTTAAGGATCTTTTCTTCTAAACCCTTTATAATTGGATGTGCGGTTATTTGTTTTTCTATTTTAAGTTGTTAGACTTTCTGTACTCTTTTCATGTTTTCTTGATGGGTTTTTATGATGTACATGGCATATGACCCCAACAACAACTTGTTCTATTACTATTAAGATTTAACTTTCAAAGATGAAAAAGATTGGGAAATGGATGCTTTTTTGGAGTTCTGTGGCCTAGTGTACTCCACACGTTTGTAGGGGGGAGTCGAAGACAAGATTTTTCTGGTGGCCCTCTAAGAAAGGGAAATTCACAGTCCGCTCTTTTTTCTACCAAGCCTGCGAAGCCATGACAACACACAATACAAATCCGTTGCCATGGAAGAGTATTTGGAAGACAAAGGTACTCCCTAAAGGCAACATGTTTTGTATGGGCGGCTTCCTTGGGGAAGATCCTCACTCTAGACAACTTGAGGAAACATCGAATCATAGTCATGGATTGGTATTGTATGTGCAAAAAGAGTGGAGAGTTCATTGACCATCTACTACTTCATTGTGAGATTGCCATGACATTGTGCAATGAAGTCTTTGCTTGGATGGGATTAGCTTGGGTGATGCCGAGAAGGGTAATCGATCTCCTAGCTTCTTGGAGAGGCATTTGTGGCAACTCTCAAATTGCATCGATATGGAAGATGGTTCCAATATGTTTATGGTAGTGTATTTGGAGGGAGAGGAATGAAAGAAGTTTTGAAGATCAAGAGTGGTCAATGGATGAGCTTAGAAATTTGTTTTTCAATACTTTTACTCCATTGGTCGATTGTAATTGATTTTCATGGCATGACTTTTCATGAATCCCTTATATCACTAAACTAGCACACTTTGGCATTGCTCTTGTATATGTCCGGTATACTTGGGCTCTTGCTAATTCTTATGATAAAAAAGAACTTTCAAAAGGAAAAAAGAAAAGAAAAGAATAGCAGTGGGGATAGGTCTACGCTCATGCTTGCAAATATGTTATTATGAAACCTAGTTATATTCAGGCTTTGCTTTATTTTTTATGCACTTTTTCTGGTATCATCATAAATCTGGGCTGTTCATTTTAATTAGCAGAATAATTGATATTCAAATGTTTCTATTCTTATCCCATAATATCAAATATCTTACAGTCATTGATCAAAGTTTGGCATCTTTGCAGGCCTTTATCAAGTGGTCAACATGGGGAGGTATATGAGGTGAATGGAGATCGAGTTGCCGTCATTTTGGATATTAGTGAAAAAAATGCTAATGACGAAGAGAGGGAGAAACTCAAAGAAGAACCTTCAAAACCCCCAATTTATTGGATAGATGGTACTTTTCTTATTGAATAAAAGCCTAATACTTGGATATGTTTTTTTGGTGGAAATATCTTTCAATTCAACGTGGATGAAGTTGCAGTTTTGACATGTACTTGCCAAAAAAGAAAAAAAAGTTGCAGTTTGATATGTTTGAATGTGTGTCATCCTTGTGTCTTTGTATGTAATGGTGCCTATGATTTAAAGCTGTTCTGTTGCAAAAAAAACTTTGCAATTTTGGTGACTTATTGATTGGTAATGGAAAAAGTTAACTGATTGAATGTAGTGAACTTATGAAAAAATAACTAGTTTGCAACTATTCGACAAAACTTATCTCCATAAATGTAACTTGCAATTCTCTCTCTCTCTCTGTTTTTTCCCCTTAATTGTATGAATTATCAATTGTAATTCTTTGAGATATCTTTACATGTGCTTTACAATGAGTTTCTCTATTATTTTTAGTAAACCATTTACTTAAAAAAAAAAAAAAGAATCTATGCAACTGACATATGCCTAAGCACTTATTATTCTCCTGGAGCCCATCAGATAGTTGTGGCTTTTGATATCATTGCCTACACCATTACTTTGACCAGTTTAATCCTTATGTATTGATTCAATATTGAACTTTTTTACCAGTGCAATACAGTTGTCAACTTGTCCTTCCATCAGTACAAAGGTTCATGTAAATCAATTGTTCTGTTATTTTGCAATATGTTGTTTCATGTGAGTTGTAGCTTTCTTATCTAGTCGTTTGATGTATGAGAGGCTTGCTTTTCTCAGTCTATGTTCATAAGTTTTCTTGCTAGATCAGTGCTTGTTCTATGGAAGATGGACAGCTTTGACATGAGATACCATCAAATAGCTGTCAATCTGTTAGCTTCAATTGTGATGGAATCTCTGATATTTCTTCCATTTTTTTAAAATCTTGTCTTTAGAACTGCTATTCTGAAGTTATATGTGAGCCTGATTTTCACCCAATCGGCTGTTGTAGCTGTTAATTTGCAGAGACTTCATGCTTTTACTTGCGAAGGGTTAAGTAATTTGCTAGTGTTCCTTTTTCATGCTAAGTATCATTCGAACTATTTTTCTATTTGAGTTTTGCTTATCTGCCTAGGATTGATGAATATGATGTATATCATATCATTCTCTGTTTTGAAAAAGGAAAAAATTGGCCAAGAAGTAGGGTTTTCTAATGCTGGTTTTGTAAGGAAAAAAAAGAAAAGAAAAATAGCAGCAGCAATACCTTAGAGATGTTAACTTCCTGATTTATCTGTCAGTCTTAGCATGTGTATTTGCTCATTTGCTTCCAATGAAAGTGAAAAGTTTGATTTACTTACAGTTAAGGAGATAGAGCATGATCTTGACACTCAGACAGAAGATTGCTATGTTGCAATAGATGCTTTATGCGAGGTATAAAGTGAAGATAAGTTTGACATATTTTTTTTTCCTGATGTGAACAATAATAGAACAAAATACAATCAAATGTGATAATGCTTCAAGCAATGCTCCCTAAACATGTGATGTTCACTTTTGAATTGTTTTTAGGTTTTGAGATCCATGCAACCACTCATTGTCTATTTTCCAGACTCTTCTGAATGGTTGTCTAGGGCAGTTCCCAAGTCAAATCGTAAGGAGTTTGTCCATAAGGTGCAGGAAATGTTTGACTTGTTATCAGGTCCAGTTTTTCTAATATGTGGGCAGAACAAAGTTGAATCAGGATCAAAGGAGAAGGAGAAATTTGTAAGCTTTATGATTTTAAGCCTCCCAATTTTAATTTTTGGCTTTTAAACCTGTTCATAATCTTACTTCATCTTTATATGATGGTTGGCAGACGATGATACTTCCAAATTTCGGACGCCTTGCTAAACTGGTAATGATTGCCATGCTCAAGAGCACCCTGCAATTGACACAAACTCTCTAAATTGATAGATTGTCGACTTTTCATGTTCTACTGTCGGTTACCTTACCGCTTTTATTACCTTGATCAAATGGTTTAAATAATGTACTGCACAAGCAAGCTTCTGGGATCAGAGGTTGAATACATTTGAAGAATGTGAATTTCCCCTTACATTGTATTTGCTAAACACTTCTATTAAAGAGTAGCAGTTTCAATATTACAAACAAGTGCACTCTTGGGCATCTGACATGAAACGCCTTTTTGGGTGCAGATTATGATGCCAACAATTCCCCCTCACGAGTCATTTTGGAAGTTATAAGAAAATTATACCTACTCCCTAGATTATATCATCCATGCATCTTTCCCTCATAGATTTCTAGCAAGCTTTATAGGAAAATTGAAGGTCGGGCTAGTAGCCAAGGCTTTAGTCAAGCATATAGAGCAGATTATGATGAAACCTTTGCATGGTAGGTGGTAGCCATGATTAATTCTGTCTCCAAATGCGAGCCTAATATGTTCCCATTTGTTAGGCCTTGGCATTATGCCCCCAAATAAATTTTTTAAAAAAATATTCCGCTACTTCTATATGTATACATTCAAAATTGAGTGGCAGATTTAGTTCATTTTCTCATAGCCAATGCGTAATAGATTAAGCACAAGTACTAGGTGGTAGCATATTATGTTGATGGAATATATTGCTGTGTGACATGGAAATTTCCATTGTACAGAGACCCATGTTTGCTCTATTTCTGATATTATACTGTTTATTGGTACCACTTTCTCTTTAAAATCCATGTTAGGGATTTTGTTTATTACTGTGGACTACTTGCATCGTTGCTGCTTTTGATATTAGTGTAGCTGTTGTTATCTTTTACAGTCAACTAATATAATTTGCTGCATTAAAGTTGAATTACTTGTACTTTTCAGCCGCTCCCTTTAAAGCATCTCACTGAGGGTCTGAAGGCGACAAAGAGATCGGATAACAACGAAATATATAAGCTCTTTGAAAATGTTTTGTGCATATATCCCCCCAAGGTAAATGTTTTACTTATTCTTGGGCATACTTGAAAATGAAATAATCATTGTAATACCCATGAGACGTATATTAATGATGTTTTGTTGCTCATATCTTGCTTGCCTTTTCATTGTTCTTTCTATGCATTATATTACTGTCGGGTTCTACATGCTAATAAATATGACCTAGTTTTTTTTATTGTTGGTTGTTGCTTGGAACACTTGGTCTCACACTTTTCGATGGAACTTAAAATAAAAGAAGTATTGCGGTGGCCTAAAAATGCCAGGTGTCCATGTGTTTGCCTAGTTTGAACTCTACATGTGGCTCGATGGTATTAACTTCTGAAGTGACTCGATATGAATTATGTGATAAATTTGCAACAAGTGGTGGAGACCTGAAATTCATCGTTTCTCCGAGTTGAGCTTCTAATGAAATTAAAAAATATGTTGGCTGGTAATTCTTAAGCAATTTGTAACCAAACTAGAATTGGGTAAAAGAAAACATTTTGGAGGGAATCTTGGAGGTAATCAAAGCATTTAGTTCCTGTTTGATACTTGCTAATTTTAGGTATAGCTTACTGTACCCCATTGTAAGTTCTTAGATTTACTAGTTTCCTTGAACGTATAATGTTATCTTCTATTAGTTCTTTCTTTGGGGAAAAGATCTTCAACCTGGGAAGTTGGTGTGAAAGGAGTAGGGGACATTTTATGGAGTTGAGTGCATAGTTTTGAGTTCCGTTCCGGCCGGAATATTCTGTTCTGGTGTAGTACCTGGTACACTATACATCTTCATTCTATTTCGTCCCAAATTCCGGCCCATTCTTGTCCGTTCCGGCCAATTCCAGACTGCATTCCATTCCAGACTGTTTTAATGACAAATTTGTAATTTTCTTGTGTTTGGATGGCATTTTTGTAGATTTCAAGTTTAGATGACAGTCGTGTAATTTTAAATCTAAAAGGGATTTATATAATTTAAATTTTTTTGTAACTTTAAATATTTGCCCCCATTTTCTCTCCTTATTTTATTTTATTTTAAATTTTATTATTTTTTTTTTTTTTTGGCTTTTTTTTTTTTTTTGGCTTTTTTTTTTTTTTTAATTTTATTTATATATATATATAGCTAATCCGAAAACGGTATGCCGGAACGCACCAGTATTGAAATATTCTGTTCCAGTACTTAAATTGGGATGATCACCGGAATGGAATTTAAAGCACTTCCTCTTAACATGTCAATATATTTGGTTTTGAGGTTTAGAGTTCATTGGATGTCAAAAGGTAGTATGCCTTTCATTATTGCTATTTTTCTTTATGCTTGGAATTTTATGTATTGACATTTAATTTTAGGACTGGGGGAACGTTGATACACCATTTGTGTACTTAAAGTCCTCCCTCTCCTTCCATATATATATATATACATATATAGTTACTATTTGAAAAAACAAACATGAGTTGCAGGACATTGATGTTTCTTGAGAAAGGAAAAACATCGAAATCACTTGATTAGTCCCTCCAGGTTTTGTCCAGAAACTGTAAAAATATTTGGTTGCTTTTGTTTAATATACATTGTATGGATGGGATTGGATATTGTTGTTCAGGACTCTCTTTATGCTTATATATCTAAAACTTCTCAACTAAATTTTTTATCTGTTACACGGTTTTTGAGAGTGGGGTTGTGTATGGTTTTCTCTCCAGGGGTGAATTTGAATGCCCCTCCTGCCTTGGTGAGATTTCATGTCATAAAAACTTCTCAACTCTCATTTGTCACTGTAACTTTTCATTCTAACTGATACTTATAAAAAACATATCATTTTAACTTGTTTTACAAATTTATTTATGTGATTCATAATGATTACCTTACTATTTTTCCTTTTTTTGCAGGAGGAGGATCTCCTTAGAACCTTCAATAAACAGGTTGAAGAAGACCGGAGGATTGTGATAACACGGAGCAATTTGAATGAATTAAATAAGGTATGGAGCTGGTTCTAAAGTTGTGTTGAAGGAAAGATGGCATTTTGGATTTGGATAAATATTTACTTCTTGTTTGATGGACTCTGTTTCACTTCTACATGGTTCAAGTTCATAATGCTTAAGTTGTTCGTGTTATTTAACCTACTTGACCTATGACATTGACTGCTGAAGTTGCGTATGCAGGTTCTCGAAGAAAATGAGCTGTCATGCATGGACCTATTGAATGTAAATACAGATGATGTGATATTGACCAAAAGGAGTAAGAAACTAACATATCTTTTGTTATTTCTATTTGTTGAAAAACTAAATTGTTATATGCCTATGTGCAAATATCTTCTCCGTTTTCACCAACCACGAGGGTGCTCAAGTATAAAAAAAAAAAAAAAAGAAGGTTGATATGTGTCAATCAGATAGTAGGGGTGAAAAACTGACAAATTGGTTCAGGAACTCATTTTTTTAAGCCTAAAACTGGCTGGTCTGCGGTCGATTTGGTCAGTTCATTGGTTTGGGCACTTACTGAAATCAGCAAAATGGGTGATGAGGGAGAGAAAGAGAAGGCGACATATAATGGACTTCGGAGGTGACAGCAGTCAGTGCAAGGGGAGATGAGCAATGGCTGCAACACCGCTATCCTGTGGCTGGGAGAGACCAGAGAGGCTGCAACCAAATACAGAGGTGGAGAAACGAGAAATATCTGACCAATGTCGGTTTCCAACCAAGCTGGACCGCAGACTGACTGCTTCTGCCATGGTTTCAGCCAGATCTGTCAGTTTCAAACCAGTTTTGGCTGGTCTAGTCAGTTTCAGTCCTGCTTGTACGGCCCTAGAAGATAGTATAAGAAATGAATGTTTACATTATGGGTTGGAAGCTTGCTTATTTCACATGCAGGATGGTCACTTATGTCTTCTTATGTCTTGTCAACTGAGAGCCAATTTTTCCGAAAATCATCATTTTAAACTTTTTCTGCAGAAGCTGAGAAAGTTGTTGGCTGGGCTAAAAATCATTACTTGTCTTACTGTGAGCTTCCATTGATAAAAGGGGAAAGATTGCTTTTACCACGTGAAAGGTATGTTTTCTTTCCATTGCTATAAATCATTAAGGTTTTGCAAACCCTTGAAGTTGGCTGTTGTGCTTTGGTGTGTGAAGCCTTGAAATTGCAATCTTGAGGTTGAGGGAACAAGAAGCTATATCTCGAAAGCCCTCGCAAAGTTTGAAGGCATGTTTCATCATTTACAATGAGCATTTGATTACTGATAACAAAGCCTTGTTATATCATGTACATCTCTAACGCAAAAATTATGGCAGAACATTGCAAAAAATGAATATGAGAGCAATTTTATTTCGGCAGTGGTTCCCCCAGGTGAAATTGGTGTCAAGTTTGATGATATAGGTGCTTTGGAAGATGTGAAGAAGGCACTAAATGAACTTGTCATTCTTCCAATGAGGAGACCTGAGCTTTTCTCTCATGGAAACTTGTTGCGGGTATTGATT
This sequence comes from Pterocarya stenoptera, assembly GCA_003123785.1. Taxonomy (NCBI): domain Eukaryota; kingdom Viridiplantae; phylum Streptophyta; class Magnoliopsida; order Fagales; family Juglandaceae; genus Pterocarya; species Pterocarya stenoptera. The sequence goes on along the minus strand of QEOT01005074.1, from coordinate 292,994 downwards.
TTTTTATGCGTTGTATGCATTTTGATCAAGGCTGAATGGGGTTTGTGGTGTGCATTTTCATTATATGATTTTCCGAATGCTTTTCCAGCCTTGCAAAGGAATATTACTTTTTGGGCCACCTGGAACAGGGAAAACCCTTCTTGCCAAGGCTCTTGCCACAGAAGCTGGGGCAAACTTTATCAGCATAACGGGTTCGACTCTTACATCGAAGGTATGCAGAAAATAAGTTGTTCAATCCGTTATAATCTTTTAGGATCAAACAATTAGCCATATCTCTTATTGTGTTATGTTTTTAATACCCGGGATTTAATATGATAGTGGTGAATGAGATCCCATATTGATTAGGAGGAAGTTCTTGCAATTTATAATATTAAGTGGCTCCAATTTCAACCTAGTCCTTTTGGAGTATAAACCTTGATGTAGCTCAGCCTGCCTTTGAGTCATTACATAAAGCATCAAAACCACCTAGTAAGGCCAGCCATGTGTTATTGGATGACACCTCAAACCCAAAAGTACAAAATAGACTGATCCATTCATGATTTAGAGTTCCTCCCTGTTTACAAAATTTCAAAGACAAAGATTTTCCAAGCAATCTCCCAACACAAGAAATAAAAACACCTCAAAACATTTCTAAGGTTTGGTCAGAGCAACTGAAATTTGAATATTTACACAATGTATAGTCCAAAAAATTAATCAAACTAAAACTACAATTACAACTTAAACTCTTTGTACTAGCAAAAGTTATCATTGTAACATCACAAAATGCAAGCTGATGACCATCCAGCCACAAGGCCTTCAACCTTGATCAGCTATAGCCAAGTCCAATCCAAAGTCTTTGAACTTGATAGCTATAACCTCAAGAGAAAGAACCTTCTACTATGATAGAAATGCTCGTAATTGGGTCTCTCTCTCTCTCTCTCTGCTATGTCTTTTTGTCTTCTATTCCCGGTGCTTCTTGCTGGGAACAATCGTTAACCTTATATCAGTTTCTATTCTGTTTGTGAGCCCTCTTACCCTCTCTTTTTTCTTTTAGCAATTTCTGTTTGGGGATTGCGTATTTTTCCTTAATAGAAGATGGATTGTAGTTTTTGGATAGAAGCAAAGTTGTTTCTGTTTAGAAGAAAAGGCGGCAACTTTTTTTGTATCTCTGAAAAGAGCAGGAAGATAATGAAGTCTCTTTATCTTTCTGGAGGGATGGTTGTTTGGATGGCCAAGGTGGTGGAGGATTGCCTGAGGACTTTGGGAAAAATGGATTCTTACCAGACTAGAAGGGAAGGAGACAGATTTTTCATGGTTCAAAGAGGACATAATTCGTATGGTAGGTTTGTGAAGTTGATCGAGTATGGTACTGGTACAGAAAAGGGTATATTAGTGATTCCTGAAGGGCGGAAAGTGGATGGGTTGGCTTTGTGAGGAATATGAGAGAGACGGTCATTTCACCTTCCTCTGTTTCTACTCACGCAACATAGTCATTTTTAATAATGGCATTGCTTAACAGGATCCCAGAGGTAAAGAGGTGCTTACAGCCACTTCTCACAGAGGTGCAACCTGCTCTGGTGAAGCTTCTTATGTGTCGGCATTGTTGAAGCCAGTGCCTGGGCATTCTGGTTCTCACCGGAAGGGGGTGGTAATGGATATCAGAGGAAGGAGGAGAATGTGTTGGAGGGAAGAAATAGGAAGGAAGGTTCGATAGTAGAGTCCCGACGGAGTCAAATTGATGGTGGAGCTGTTGGTTGGCCCTTCGAGGTGTTGCAGAGACTTGGAGAAGCGGAATGGTCACTATGGCATATACAGGCAGAGATTATTGGCTGGAAGGAGAAGTTTGACTCTCTGCTGAAAAAGGTAGATGGAGGCTTGGGCTTGCTTAGAATCTTGGGCTTGCTCAGAGCACTGGCATTGGACTAGCCAAATGCTAGTGAAGTCTAAAATATAGCTAAGTTCTACTTAAATGAGCTGCATTGGACTAGCTAAAATCCTTGAGGCGAAACTCTGAGCTACAATAAATGGAAAGGGAAGTCCAAACTTGGCTAGTTACTGTTCACGGATCAAACCCATATTTAATTGCCAAACTTTTGATTGTTTGCATTTTAATGTTAACACTAACCATATGTTAATTAATAATTTAATAATTTCTAAATTATTAATTAACATATGCTTAGTGTAGTGGCAAAATATGTAAAAAAAAATTTAAAAAAATTATTATTAAAAAAATAATAGTATATTATTATTTTGGCTTATTTTTACCTAGTCCAATGTGAGGTTATACTTTAATGGCTTTGACTTTTAGTTAAAACATCTAGTTTTAGCCAAATTTTGACTTTGGCTTTGGTTAGGTGAATGCCAATGGTCTAATGGGCTTGGGCCAAGTTTTGGTGGTTTCTAAAGAAAATATGAAGGCATCGGGGGCATTGTCTAGGCCTATGGTTGCTGAGAAACGAGTTTGGGCTGGACAGAGGCCCAGTCACTGGGTCTGTCCACTGGAGGCTTAAGATTCTTCATGGGCAGAAGAAGTCTCAAGCCCGTTAGGTGTGGTGGAGGCTCAGCCCAAGCAGACGGTAGTTCCGATGGAAGTTTCGTCTTCACAGAAAGGATCGAAGGCGGTAGGAGAATCTTCAGGGGGCATTCTGGCATTGAGTTCCACGGAGGTGACACTTAGTTGATAGAGATCCAAGAGCCCGTCATGAGTGGACGTTCAGCCCAGTCCATAGACGACTCAGATGGATGGGCTTGCAACTCTGAAAGGGTCGACGACGAAAGGAGAATATTCTGGGGGATCTTTGATGACAAGATTTACTCTGGCGAGAGGGAGGAAGTCGTTTTCTCCTATTCTGGGGGTTGTGTAGAATGATTTTATCTTAGAGAAGGGCAATTGATATGAACCCGCAGGAATGGAATCCGTTGAACCCATAATCAATTTGAAAACTCATCCAAGAAAGTCAAAATCAAGTCAATGGATGGAGAATATAGACCCGATGAGAACTCGTTTCAAGAACCTAGATTATATTAAAATCTAGACCCGTTGAACCCGTCTCAAGAACCCAGATTACAAGGAGGAACGTCACAAAGGTTGTGATTTACCTTTGATAAGTTTAAAAGTTCAATCAAGAACAAGAGGAGTAAACTCAACTCACAATTAAAATTCAATATTGTCAACCCTTCAAATGAGGCTACAAAGAGTATTTAAACATTTACCTAATTAAAACCCTAGCCTAAAATGAACCCTTGCTTCCAAAAATACCCTGGGATGAACAGTGCGGCGGCTGCTACAGTGTCGCTACAATAACCGGCTACAATAATTGCTACAGTATTTCTTTTTAAACCCTAGTTCAAAAAATATAATTTTCCAAATAAACCCTTGGCCAAAACACAAGACCTTCCCAAAAACCCTAGTTCATAAGAATTAAGACATATGTGGGCCAAGTATCCTCAAGCCCACTTATTCTAAACTAATAAAATAAATCTTTTAACCAAATTGAAAGTCTCCAATATCAATAGGCCCTATCTCTAAGTCATGTCTTCCACAGCTTGAATCAAGTGGATCAATACTGGTTCTTCTTCTTTCAAGCCCGTCTTGAGTGTTGGGTTCTTGCTAGCTTCATCCCAAGTGGATTGCACCAATCTTTGCATTATTTCTTTGATCTTCGTGGCTATTGATCTTGTAATTGGCTTATCTGGAACTTGTAAAGAATCTTTAAGACTAGGCCCACCTTGGTTTCCATCAGCAATGAGGAGTCAATGCAGTCATTATCATCTTATCAGTTATAATGGTGGTGTCGAGTAGGTGGTAGGGGGTGTGACAATGGAGGAAGTAGATGGTTGTGAGGGACTGAGGGTGAATGCTCATGTGGTTTGTCGAGATACATGATTCAGAGGTCCCTTACCCAGTTTATAATACAGATATGCAGTTGGCTCTTTTTGGAGGTGAAGATTATGAGGAAAGTGAATCTGGTGATATGTTTGAATCAGATGAGGATTATGCATCTAATCTATTGTGTTCCATTCCTCCAAGGATTGATTGGAATAATAAATCTTCTGATTGGGTGTTGAGGAAGGTGGATGAAATTAAGGATTGTGTGGGAGTTTCTTAAGATGGCTTTGAGGAACAATTTAGAGCCCTCCTTATTGCTATTGAGGCTGGCCAACCTTCTTTGGCTAGATCCGCTTAGAAAAAGGAGAGGGAATTGAAGAGATTGTTGTGCTCAATTAATTATAATGGTAGGGGAGGGGAAGTGCCTTTAGAAATAAAGGCAAGTAGAGGGCTGCCAATGATTATTAATGAAACCTAAGATAATTTCTTGGAGTGTTTGGGAGCTTAATGATTTTAGAAAACATCTTCGGGTGAAGAATTTGATTCGTAAATGGAGGCTGGATGTTATTTGTTTTCAAGAAACCAAACTGAAGTTTGTTAATCAATCTATTGTTAATAGCTTGTGGAGTTTTCATTGTGTGGGATGGGTTGAGTTAGTATCGAAAGGGCATTGGGGGGTATCATTGTTATGTGGGATAGGAGGGTGGTGGAGTTGATAGATCATTATGTGGGAGAATATTTGGTGTCGTGCCATTTTAAGAGTGTGGGTGATGGTTTTGAATGGGCCTTTGTAGGTATATATGGTCCGAATGTGGATAGTAGTAGGAGTATTTTGGGATGAAATGGTGGGTCTTTGCTGTTGGTGGGATCTCCCTTGGTGTTTTGGAGGGGATTTTAATATTACTCGATTTCCTAGCGATCAAGTGCGGGATTCTCATTTTTATCATGCTATGACAGTCTTTTCAGATCTGATTTTCGAGTTAGATTTGATTGACTTACCGATGGTGGCAGGGGATTTTCCGTGGTCCAATGGTAGGGCATGGTGTAGGCGACAGATTCCTGGTTTTGGCTTATTGGGAAGTTCATTTTTCAGATTTGAGTCAGAAAAGACTTCCGAGAATTTGTTCTGATCATTATCCCATTTTGCTGGATTGTGGGGGTATTATCGGAGGGTGTAGGCATTTCAAATTTGAAAATATGTGGCTGGAGGATGAGGGTTTTGTGGATAGGGTAAGGATGTGGTGGTCTTCGTACACTTTTTTGGTACTCCAAGTTTTGTTCTGGCTGGAAAACTCAAAAGTGCTTAAATAGGATTTGAAGAAATGGAATAAAGAGGTGTTTGGGAACTTGGACAGCAAGAGGAAGCTTCTTCTGGATCAGTTGCAGTGTTTGGAGGATAAGGAGTTGTTGGGGGATTTATCTAGGAGGTTATGGAGAGAACAAAAGGGGTGGTGGCTGAATTGGAGTCAATCTCTTTAATGGAGGAAATTTCTTGGAGGCTAAAATCTCGGGTTTTGTGGTTGAAGGAAGGTGATAAGTGTATAAAATTTGTTCACCAAATGGCAAACTCTCATAGAAGAAATTATGCTATAGAGGTCCTACATGAAGGGTGATAACATTCTTTTGGATCAAGAGGCTATCAAGGAACATATTGTGAATTTTTATGAGAAGTTGTTGAAGGAATATTTCTCTTGGAGACCCCAGTTAGACAGGCTGTTTTTTTGACTTTGTTGACCAGGTATGTGCAGAATGGTTGGAGAGAGTTTTTGAAGAAGTTCTTGATGTGGTTAGAGGAATGGCAAGGGACAAGGCTCCGGGTTTGGATGGTTATTCAATGGCTTTTTTAAAAGCTTGTTGGGACATTGTGTGTTAATATTTTATGTAGGTATTTTTTTAATTTCATTCATATATGAAATTTGAGAAAAGTTTCAATGCTACTTTAATTGTACTCATTCTTAAAAAGGTGGGGGCTATGGAGATGAGAGATTGGCCTATTAGTTTGGTATATGGGGTGTACAAGATTATTTCTAAGGTGTTAGCTAATCACATGAGTGTGGTGATGGAGAAGATCATTTTGAAGTCTCAAAATGCATTTGTGAGGGGAAGACAAATTCTTGATTCAGTTTTAATTTCTATTGAATGTTTGGAGAGTAGAATCAAGTTGGGTGAATCTGGAGTTTTAGTTAAATTGGATATGGAGAAGGCTTATGACCATGTTGGTTGGGAGTTTTTCTTGTACTTGGGAGATATGGCTTTGGAGAGAAATGACGTTTGTGGATCAAGCATTGCATTTCAACGTCGAGATTTTCCATCTTGGTAATGGTTCTCCGATTGGGTTCTTCAACAGTATCGTGATTTGAGACAAGGAGATCCTCTATCTCCTTTTCTTTTTGTCCTTCTTATGGATGCTTTGAGTCGAATGATTGAAGTGGCGGTGGAAGGAAGTTTCTTGTCGGGATTTGTGGCGGGAGATGAGTCTCGAAGTAGCTTAAAAGTCCCTCATCTACTTTTCGCTGATGACACTTTGATTTTTAGTGAGCCTAATCTCATCTTCGTTCTTCGAGAGCCCTTTTGTTATGTTTTGAAGCTGTTTCGGGACTTAGAATCAACTTATCTAAATCTGAAATTGTGAACCATTTCAAATATTTTAGATCTGGCCAATATTTTGGGGTTTAAGGTATTTTCATTGCCTTTGAGGTATCTTGGTCTTCCCTTGGGGGCACCTCACAAATCTGTTTCGATTTGGGATGGGGTGATTGAGAAGATCAAAAAGAGATTAGTTGGATGGAAAAAGTATATTTGTCTAAAGGGGGGAGAATAACCTTGATTAAAAGCACATTGTCTAATCTTCCTACTTATTTTCTTTCTCTGTTCCCTTTGCTGGCAGGGGTGGCAAAAAGAATTGAGAGGATTTTTCAGAACTATTTGTGGGGAGGTAAAGGAGAGGAACAAAAGTTTTGTTGGTCAGTTGGAATAAGGTTTGTCAGCCGGTTTCTTGTGGTGGTTTGGGAGTGTGAAATTTGAGGCTTTTTAACAAAGCACTTCTTGGAAAATGGCTTTGGAGAATATCGAGAGAGATGCCTTGTGGAAAAATGTTGTTGATGTCAAATATGGGAGTATGTGGGGTGATCTCATGAAGTAAGAGGAGTGTATGGGGTGAGTTTGTGGAAGACCATTCGGATGGGTTGGGGGAAGTTTGTTAATCATTTTAGATTTAAGGTGGGGGATGGGACAAGGATACTTTTTTGGCATGATATTTGGTGTGGGGATTCAGCTCTCAAGATTGCTTTCCTTCTCTTTTTTAGGATTGTTAGGGATCAAGATGCTGTAGTGGTTGGTTCTTTTTCTTGTATGAATAATAATCTTCAATGGAATGTAGATTTTGTTAGAGATGTGCATGATTGGGAAGTGAACGTAGTTTCTGATTTTTTTGGAAGACTTTATAATTCGAAGATTTTCCAGGCAGGGAGGATAGTTTGCTGTGGGTTCATGAAGGAAATTCCAGATTTTCGGTTAGTTTCTTTTACAAGGCGCTAACCTGTCCTTGTGGCTATGATTAGCCTTGGAAAAGTATTTGGAGAGTGAAGGGACCTAGTAAGTTGGCATTTTTCTGTTGGTTGGTGTCTCTTGGTAAAATTCTGACCACGGACAACTTAAGAAAGTGTGGAATGTGTGTAGTTGATTGGTGCTTCATGTGCAAGAAAGATGGTGAATCTGTTAACCATCTTTCTCTTCATTGTGAGGTGGCCAAGACTTTGTGGAATGAGATTTTTGGTTGGACGGGTATTGATTGGGTGATGCCTAAGGAAGTTGTGGATCTTCTTGCATGTTGGAAAGGTTCTGAGGGGAGAAAACGTGTTGTTGCCATATGGAAGATGATTCCTTTGTGCTTGATGTGGTGCTTATAGTGGGAGAGGAATAGGAGGTGTTTGATTCCTTTAACGCTCTATGGGAGAACTTGGGAATTTTTTCTTTAGTACTTTGTATTTTTGGGCTAAGGCTCTTGTAATGGTGATAATTTTCATGATTTGCTTTAGTCTCTTTTTGTTTCTAGAGTGAATTAGATATTTCCTTTGTTTACTTCCTGTGTACTTGGGCTTTGCCTATTTTTGGTAATAATATTCCCTTATTAATGATAAAAAAAATACTTTGATAGAAGAATATGGGTATAAGGTGGTGAGCTGCTACGTGCTAAGTAGCAAATTAATGGGGGTGGGGGAAAATGGCAATTTAATCATAAATATTTATCAACAATTCCCAAATTAAAGATTACTAGTTTGGTGGCCTTGCACGTACTGGATTCCCTGTAATTTCCTATTTACTTACTAAGAAAATTCATCTTAAAAAGATTATCGAGAGCTCAAATGTAAGCAAGGCCAGATCCAATAGCAAAAAATTATGGTATCGATGGTTGTGGGAGGTTCTTAGTATTGCTGGTGCATCTCTATAACCTTTTGATATTGTGGCCAAAACATATTAGAACAAAGCTTCAAACGCAAGTGATAATTTCCCCAAAACTGATCTCCCAGAGGTTTTTGCAGTACACATTAGGCAACAAAAGCCATCTTTACTAAAATTGGGTGACCTAATCAGACTTCTATTGCCTATAGGTGCAGTATGATTCCTAATTATTTTATCATTAGTGCAGTTGCATATGCAGAAACAATAGAAAAGCACAAGATGAAACATTCAAAGTCATATAGGCTCTCTCCAATAATGAATACGAGGTGGGGAAGCTTGCAACTTTGCAAGCTGTAGCACAAAAGTGCAACATTTTGCTCAATATGCTTTGGTTGCAGTATAATTGAAAGAAGAATAGGAGCATAGTATTAGTACTGGCAATCAAATGGGCCATGGACAAATCTACAGAATTTGCAGAACAGCATAAGGACTGGACTAGTTTCAATAAAAGGTAGATAAGAGAAGCAGATCCTGAGAAATAAGGAGAGGAAATGAGAGAAATGGAAATGCTGATTAGGTATAAAAGGCATAGAAGAGGACTCCAATCCACACTCCTAAAGTCACTGCCCCAAAATAAATCATGGTTTCTCTTCCATTACCACATGACCATCACGTGCCCTTGCAGCTTTAGGAAAAAGTCCCTTATCCACATTTTTTAGAGAGGGAGGGAGGGAGGGTGGGTGGGTCGGTGGGTGGAGGGACGGACAACAGCTGCAGTGACCTTCTTTTTGGCTCTCCACTGACAGTTTCTATAAGAATCACCCAAACTCGCAACATAAGGGTAAACTTTCTGGGGTTGGATCTTCAATCAGACAAGAAGAAAGAAAAAAAAGTTGCCAAAAAAAAAAAAACAAAGACAAAACAAAGAAGTCCCTCTCCCAGTCCCAAAGACAAATAGATCAAAGCACAAGCCCTTCATGTATTTCTCAACCATGTTAACAGTTTGCTTATGTGCTTCAGATGTACACAGCGCATCATAGCCCATCATTGAGTTAACAGATACACTTGAGATCAAAATGAAACCTCTCCCCATTTCCAGATATTGGCAAGTACCTTGCTATCATGTTCCTCTAAAATCATAATCTTACAATTCCATAGAATTCATAACTCCTCGCTTTCATAAATTCTAAGCCTAAGGTTAAACAAACATTTGGACGAGAGATAACCAAGGATGGAATTCAATTTTTTGTTTTACTTGTTTCTTTGCCCCCTTTCCTCAACAACCAAACAAATGAAACATGTTTCATAAGGAAAACTGAAATAAATATAGTAATAATGAGAAACAAACGCGTTGACAAAGGAAACTAAATCCAAAGAAGCAATAGAGACATACGTATCCAAGTTTATCTCGGTTTGACCAAACGAATGGGCATGAGTGCTGAGTGCAGCAGCCATAAACTTGTTTTTGATCGAACACACTCAAAGAACACAGATTGTGAAAGGATACGAATGAAGAATGCACTTTCTTTGTTAGAAGCCCATCGCCTTTGAAGATCGAACACGAATTGAATATTTTGGGAATTCCTTTCCTAACACCTGAGAAATGGCCAGCAATGGGGACCCCAAAACCACCTATCTTACCTCATAAACTGCTCCCAAAAACCATCTTGTCCCCCTAACAAACCACTCTCTTTGCATGGAGAGAAGAAGCAAAGTGAGAGAGAAAACAGAGTGAGATGGAGCCCTCAACTTTCTTGGAGAAAAGTCACTGTTGATTGGAGCAGTGGAGCTGTAAATATAGGGTGCGAAGATCCACCCAATTGTTCATCTTCTTTGGTGAGGCACAAAGAAATCTAGAAATGGCAAGGAGTAACGAACGATGGGTATTAAGAGGGTCCAGTTCTTCTGAGGGATCAGCATAAAGGACACCTGCTTTTTACACCAAAAAGGTAAAGGAGCCTGATTTTGGAAGCGGGACGAGACATTAGACGTGAATATGTGTTGGGAGACCTTTCTTATAGATTAACACATGAACGTGGAACTAAGGGCAAAGGAGCAAAACACGAACGGATTTGGCAGTAGCATAGTGGACAAATGAAGGGTAATGTGAGAGAGCGGTGTATAGATGTTGAGCAACCATTTGGCGGGGATTTGTCATTGGTGCCTCGTGTGGGGGAAGGTAGGTTTAGAATTGTCGTTGATGCCTCGTGTGGGGGAAAGTGTAGAGTCGGGAGTGCAGTCGGGTACTGTGGTTGGGGATAACGTCGTTTCCTTGGTTTCTCTTCCTCCGATCAACGATATAGCGGGTTCAACATCGGATTGGATTCTGAATAAAGATAACGGGTTTCTACAAACCCTGGGACTTTCATATGGAGAACATGAAGACCAATTTAAAACACTACTCACTGCAATCGAGGCGAGCCAAGCGCTTGAAACCAAATCTAAGTTTAAGAAAAGCAGGGAGTTAAAGAATCTTTCATGGGCAATCAACTACGATGCTAAGGGAGAGAGCTCAAGTCTAGGGATGGCTAAAGGGAGGGCTTTGTGATGTTCGGGTTGAGGATTACTTTTAAGGAATCTAGGGGATGGGGTTGGGGAGGTGTAATGATAGTTTTCCCATTCAGGTTTGGTATATTTTGGGTAGGTTTTCATGGACTTTTGGGTCATTATGGGCTTTCTTGTATGGGCTAAGTGTTTTTCTTGTATACGTTTAGTGTACTTGGTTACTCCTATTGATATATAAAAAAAAGAAAACACCTTGGCCAGTGAAAAGGGTAATGGAAGTTATAAGGGATTGGGGAGAGTGAAGCTTCTGAAGAGGATGAAAATTGATGTGTGACGCGACGACTGCGTTAGATGGGGGAAGTAAAGCAACAAATGGGATCTGTAGGGAAATGAAAAAACTGGCAGAGAAAACGAGCAACCAGGAGAACCGAGAACCCACTTTTACCTTGGAACCAGGTGAGATGAGAGTAACAAGAGTGGAAAGCATAAAAGCCCAGCAAAGGAATCTAGTCAATGTGTAAAAGTTGGTAAAAGTTGCAAAATGACCAAAAGTATAACTTCAAAACGCTGCAGCAGCATCATCCCTTCAAGGACATTTTCGTCCATCTGCGTGTCAAGAAAATCTCACAACTGGTTCTTTTCTCATAAGAGTAGATATGAGCAATACCAAATTTTACCAAAAACAATGTGTTTCAACCAAACACATTAGTCAAGGCCACATGATAAAGAGGGAAATCACCACATACCACAAAGAGATCATGCCATGAGAGCATTGATATACCATAAAGATATCATGCCACAAAGATATCACACCATGATGGGCCTCAAACAGGTCACAAATTTATTTATATCACGGGCTCAAGAATAAATAGCATGCGCACGAGTTCCAAAAATTCATAAACCCCAAATATACACATAAGCATTTCTCCATCTATTCCAACATATTCCGTATACAAAATTTTCTCACATTTAATATCAAAATAGCATGGAAATGTGTACATAGCCAAAGTTTATACAAGTTGAAAATACAAGTCCAAAGTGCACAATTTCTCAACTAGTTTTTAACACAAAAACCCATTTAAGAGCCACTTGTTTGCTAGTCAATGTAATGACCGTGATGCTCCTTTACCAACTGTTACTTGGAACATAATTCAAGACCAGTACAATACGTTGAGGCCTACACTAAAAGAGTAACCATTTAACTCTTTAAACCAACACAATTTTTAATAAGAGGAATTTATGCATTATCTGAGCCTTGAATGAGACTTGCATTAAATTTGTTTCCTAGAATCAAATCTGGACAGCTCCCAATCAAAGTTTTTAAGACTTTAATACAGAAACCTGAAATTTATGTCACAAAAATACACGCTTCTGCAATGTACACCTCCGAGACTTGGCACTTCAGCTCCTTTAATTCAAATATTCATATCATTTAAATTTTGGCTACAAAGTTTTGGCCATTCACATGGAACCCTCGCCACCAGATATATATCCACCTGCAACACAACCATTTTAATCTCAAGAAGTTTTTAGTTTCATTATACGTTCATCAACAGCCAATTGTGCAAGGATCCACCTAATTTTCCATCATCTTGGTCTGCAGTATTATTCACTATTGTATTACCTCCCCAGATGTGTCAACTTGTCAAATGGGTTATATTTTACCAATGGACTGTAGCATATATGGCACTTGCATCCTGTCAGTTTTCGGGTGGTGGCTGGGAGTCTGCTGCTTCTAATTCCACGGGTGCTTGATACCAAGCCAGCAAGAAACAAAATGGTGTTTCTTTGGGGCTTCTGATGTTTCTGTTATGCACAAAAAATACTCATATTTTTACTGTTACCAATACAGTGGTTTGGAGACGCGGAAAAGCTTACCAAGGCTCTCTTCTCCTTTGCTAGCAAGCTCGCTCCTGTCATTATATTTGTTGATGAGGTGAGTTTTCATTATGAAAAACATGCAATAAATGATGACTTTGGTTTCTGTCATGAAAAGATATATCTACATATCTAAACATAAATATTTTGTGTAGTTCTTTTTTAATGCACATGTGGTTTACTCTGACAGTAGATTCAATGACTAGCATATGAATAGCCTTTTCTAACTGTATTATCCCTCAATGAAAAACTTGGGTGGGAGGGTATGACATACTTCCAAATGACTTAGCTTTTCAAACATTTTAGTCATAAACCTGTGTCATGTGCAGGTATAACTAAATTTATTTAATAAAAAATATACTATGCAACTAAGTTAATATACCTTGAGCATTATTAAAACAACAAAAATCCTTTAAAAGAGTGTCAATATTAGCATTTTGATATCTAAAGTTTTGGTTAAGCAACTTAATTTCTATCGTCTTACTCTCTTTTCTTTTTCTATGTTAGTGATGAGAAACCATTTCTCACAAACTTTGCCTGAGCGAAGAATTGGATAAAGTGCTATTTATATATTCTGCTAAAGTAAAAATACACAAGTCGAGAAAACAAAAAAGGTGTTATGAAAATTATATAAATAGAAAATAGTAATATAATTAAATATATTACTTTTCATTTAATATAATTTTAGTTTTAAATAAAATAAATAATTTAATTGATATTTTTTGTTTTATATGTTTAACCTAGTTGTAAATATTATTTAATTTTTATTTAGTAATCACACAAATGGGGAGTATGATGTGGCTTATAGCACTATTTGTAGTCTAATAATAATAGTGTGTAGTTGATGACTTGGTTTCATAGGAGTAAAGCCATATGCTTTAAGAATCATATAGAATATAGATTTAGTTTTCAAGCCCAAGGGGTTGGCCCATGTGGTGAAGGCCTTGGTCTTGGGGTATCACTCCCTTCAAGGTCTAAGGTTCAACACCTCATGGATGCAAACAATCCTTTGGGGCCACATCCCCTGGTGAAAAGCCAGTGATTTAACTAGTTCTGTATAGGGAAACTTCCGAGGGTGCGGTGCACGGGACCGAGGTTTACCCTACGGGGGTGGGTCCGAAGGGTCCTGCCTTGGAGAGGTTTCCCGACATCAAAATAATAAAAAAAGATATAGTTTTCTCTAGAAACAGTGTTTTGATGTCTCAATATATGTTATGTTATATTTTTAGTATTATCTTCTTGTCACAAACATTATGCGCATTCTAAACTGTGAAATTTTTGTTGAAACAGATAATTAACGTTACGTACTTGTGTTTAAAAAACAGATTGTTCATTTGCTGACAAGGCTGTCAGCTAAAATGATGGAAAGGCCTTAAGAAGATACACTTGATTTAGTTTTTTGAAGTTTCAAAATTACTTATTTCATATTATAGCTTTTGGAAAAGTTAGAATAATAGTTATCATCAACCAAAAAAAACAAGGGAGAATGGGGGGAAGAAAGTTGATAACCGTCTCTAACAACTTCAGGCAGATTAAAGTAACCTATAAAATGCTTTCCAGTTGCTGCAGATTCTTCCACTTTTACCACTTCCCGTTACGGTTTGTCCAAATTAATTTTTTTTGATAAGTAAAATCTTTATCGAATAGAATGAAACTAGGCAACGCCCAAATACCTAGGAAGTATACAAAGTGAGACACCTAATTACATTCTAGTAAGCTGGAAAGAAGATAAAAACTCATGAACATTCCCACCCTTAAATACAATAGTAGAAAACCACTATAAAAGAGAGAATACAAATAAATTCCAGATTTCCCTTACTGCACGCTCCTTGTTGTTAAAGCATCTTCAAGTTCCCAATCCTGAGTGTTTCTAGTAAAAGTGACATTTCAAGTTACCGTCCCATTTGCACGACAAAGCACTTCTGAAACTGCAGCTTGCTGATTTCCAGCCAAGTTAAATACAACTGGAAAAACAGTGCAAAAAGGTCTCTCCCCACTCCATACAGCAAACCAAAAGAGGGTTCGTGCTCCATCACCGACCTCAAACTTAAGATGTTTTTCAAAAGTGTTCCACCGCTTCTTATAAATTTCCATAGGCTTACTCCATAAGACCCCCTGCCCTCCTTAGAACACCATCCCCCCCCCCCCACGCACTACCATATTTGTGATCAATAACCTCTCTCCACAACGAGTTCTATTCCATTTGGTACCTCCACAACCACTTCCCTAATAGTGCCTTGTTAAAAACACACAAATTTCGCACCCCTAACCCACCATTCGCAATCGGACAGCTCACCCTTTGCCAACTCACAAGGTGAAATTTGATTTCCTCCCCCATGCCACCCCACAAGAAAGCTCTAAACAACTTTTCTATCCGGTTTTCCACACTCACCGGTAATGGGAAGAGTGAAAGATAGTAATTGGGAAGGTTGGAAATTGTGCTTTTGATGAGGGTTAATCTCCCCCCTTTTGATAGATATAACCGCTTCCAACCCGATAATCGTTTCTCAATCTTCTCTACCACACCATCCCAAGTACTCTTTGCTTTGAATGATGCCCCCAAAGGAAGTCCTAAATATTTCATAGGAAGAGAGGCAATTTTACAGCCCAATAACTATGCTAAAAGGCTATATTCCTCACATCCCCCACCGGAACCAACTCTGGCTTCCCCAAGTTCACATTGAGTCCTGAAACAACTTCAAAGCACAACAACACCACCCTTAGAGCTTGAATCTAGCCACTAACAGCATCACAAAAAATAAGCTTATCATCCGCAAATAGTAAGTGAGAAATCCCATTACCATTGCTGCCCACCGAAAAACCAGCAAGAAATTCCCCCCTTACGGCAGCCTCCACCATGCGGCTTAATGCCTCCATTACTATAACAAAAAGGAAAGGGGATAGCGGCTCCCCTTGTCTCAAATCCCTCGAAGTCTGAAAAAAACCACATGATTTTCCATTGACTAAAACCAAAAACCGAGTGGTCGAAATACAATGTTTAACCCATTCACACCACCTATCCCAAAACCACATCTTCTAAGCATATAAAAAAGAAAGTCCCAACACACATGGTCATAAGCCTTTTCCATGTCTAGCTTGCAAAGGAACCCCAGGATGCCTTTTCTTAACCGGCTGTCCAAACACTCGTTTGCTATCAAAACTGAATCCAAGATTTGCAGGCCCCGAACGAAAGCATTTTGAGGTTTGGAAATGAGTTTGTCCATCACCAAGCTCATACAATTAGCTAACACCTTTGATATGATTTTATAGATCCCACCCACCAAACTAATAGGCCGGAAATCTTTCAAGTCATAGGCACCAACTATCTTTGGGATAAGAGTAATGAAAGTGGCGTGTAATGACTTCGCAAACTTAAGACTAGAATGAAAAGCATGGAAAATCTGCATCACTTCCTCCTTCACTATATCCCAACACTCTTGGAAGAAAGCCATAGAAAAACCATCCGGGCCCGGGGCTTTATCTTTGCACATACACCTCACCACTAGATGCATCTCCTCTTCATCAAACAGCCTCTCCAACCAACTTGCTAAATCCGAATCCAGCTGGTCAAAACTTAAACCATCAAGTTTGGGGCGACATTCTACTTTTTCAGCAAGGAGATCCTTATAATACTGCACTACATGATCTTGGATCTCTTCGGGAGACTGCAACACAGTTGGGCTGGAATGAAGGACTTCAATAGCGTTGTTGCGTCAATGTGAATTAGCCACCTTGTGAAAGAACTTAGTGCATTTATCTCCCTCCTTCAACCAAAGCACTCTTGATTTTTGCCTCCAAGATATTTCTTCCATCAACAAAACTTTCTCAATTTCGGTCACCACCACATTCTTCCTTAACAAGGAGTCCTCATTAACTTCCCCTTCCTCCAATGCATGCAACTCATCCCAAAGAATATTTTTCTGCACTTCCGTGTGTCTAGATACGTCTTCATTCCACTTCTTTAAATCGGACTAAGGGCTTTAAGTTTACCCTCCACTATGAAGCTAGGGGTACCATCAAAAGAATAATCATCCCACCAAGCCCTTAACTTCTCCACAAATCCTTCCAAATTAATTTTTTCAAGAAGTGTCGAGTCGGTTTTTTACCCATCAGGGTGCAGCTTGTGGTAAAAGGGCTGACCTGGGATAAGCTATTTAGACTCAGAATCCAATGCTCTATTCCGCACTAGAGTTTCCTGGATTATTTTATACACAATTTTGACTGGTGGGATCGTGTGTCCGAGGTTTTCTAGCTAGAGGTAGGCTCAAAGGATGTTGTTGTGGGGGTTTGACATCATAAGAAGAAAAATGAGTCAGTTTTGGTGAGGTTCTATGATTTCAAGTTTTTATTTTTATTTTTTATTTTTTATACTATAAAATTAATGATCTGTTTAAATTTATTTTTCTTTGGGGATCGGCAGGGGGCAGACACAGAAAGTAAAAGGTTTTTTTTTTTTTTTTTTGGTCTTGGTGATACATAGTTGTCATAATCACACAAAGTTGGCTGCTTATAATATATAATAGCTTGTCTTTGCTCATCTCTGCAATTTTCTTTGTTTAGATATTTGGTTTTGTGCTGTAGGTTGACAGTCTGCTTGGTGCTCGTGGTGGTGCATTTGAGCATGAGGCAACTAGAAGAATGAGAAACGAGTTCATGGCAGCTTGGGATGGATTGAGGTCCAAAGACAGCCAAAGAATCCTCATTCTAGGCGCCACAAATCGACCTTTTGATCTTGATGATGCCGTAATTCGTCGCCTACCGAGAAGGTAAATTGCTTTGTAAGAATGTTTATTGGGATTGAAGGACTATAGGCTGCTGTTTGTTTTTCATTTATTGGCCAAAACCTTCCTACACTCTGCATCTGACTACATGCTTTATTTGCTGATATATTAGTGCCAAAGACCCTGGTTTTAGTGAAAATGAGGTGTTTCCTCCTGTATACTTACTGCATACTTGGATTATGCCTATTCTTCTATTAGTATGAATAAAATCTATTACTTGAAAGTAAAAGTTTATATTAATCTGCACCAAAACAGAATCAACATTGTTTTCTAGTTGAGTAATGTTTCTGTGCTATGTAGGATATACGTGGACTTACCAGATGCTGAAAATCGGTTGAAGATTTTGAGAATATTTCTTTCACAAGAGCATCTAGAACCTGAATTTCAGTTTGACAAACTTGCCTATGCAACTGAGGGATACTCTGGTAGCGATTTGAAGGTAATGCACAGATGTTAAATTTCTTTTAGATTCAAAAAAATGGATCTCATACCCTTTTTTTTTTTTTTGGCCCAGAATCTGTGTATTGCTGCAGCATATAGACCTGTTCAAGAACTTTTGGAGGAAGAAAAAGAGGTACGGTGCCTTTAAATATAATCTTGAGTTAGTTTTTAGGGTCAAATTCTAAAAGGGTCACTATAGTTTGCCTTTTGGATAGATTAATACCTATACACTAATTTTAAACCTTTAACTCCTCATGGTTTCAATTTTGATCAAATCAGTCTTTCCGTCAACATTCTTTTAATTAACCTTTTAAAGTGCTGATGTGGCATGTCACATTACACACCATCTATCATGAAAAATGAAAATATAAAATATAAGAAACAAAAATACTTAAAAATAAAGAAAAAACATAAAGTTAAAATAAAAACTAATACAAAATTAAAAACAATTTGAACCAAAAAAAATTCTAAAACAATCAAGACTCTGCCAAAGAGAACTGGGGGCCACCACTCCCAGATCTGCAAGTGGGTGGCCGCTAGGGGTGGGCAGTGGGTCACCCAGATCTGCCCGTCCCTTTGGGCAACAGGCTGGCGGATTTGGATTTTGTAAATAAGTATGAGAAAGTACTTATCAAAAAAAGTATGAGAAAGTGAGTGGACGGCGGTTAAAACCCACCTGCATGCTATACGTAAGTATATAAGAAATAAAAACCTACATTTTACCCTCATTTTCTCTTTAGTGGACACTTGTCCTCTCTCTCTCCTCATTTTTCAGCGTCTACCTCCTTTGTTTCTTCCTCTCTTCAGTGTACTCACCAGTCACCATTCCTCTCATGCCTGTGAGTCTCTATTAGGTCTCTTGAGGAGCACATACAGGGCACACATTTGAACTTGGGTTTGGTTGGATTGTGTTAAAAAATTTGTTTCGTTGGAAGGTCCCTGGAAAGATACGGTATGCAATCTGCCCGCCTATCTAGCAGTAATTTTGAGTTAAAGATGAGGGCAGGGACGCGCAAGTATAAAAATAGCCACCTCGCTGTGGTCCCCGCCTAGGCAGGGAAGGGAGGGCTGGGGAGACGGGCGGGTAGCACCCCTATTGTTCGCAACCACCCCCAAGAGAGATTTGGGGTGGCCACATTGCCACCCTACTGAGGATGGCCACCAGTTCTCTAACCAATTTGAGTTTTAATTTTTTAATTTAAATTGTTTTGAATTTTTTATTTGATTTTTTAAAAAATTTTAATTTGATATAGATTTTTTTAGATTTGCATTCTATTTTTATTTTTGTTTTTCATGACATGGGGCATGTGATGTGGCATGCCGCCTCAACACTTTCAATAGTTAATTAACAGAACTTTAACCCTTAGGGTTTGGCTTAAGTGGTAAAGGCCTTGGGCTTGGAGATATGCTCTCCCCAGGTCTAAGGTTCAAATTCCTTTCGGTGCAAACAATCTCTAGGGGCCATCAGACTGGAGGATTTTTCCTTTGAATTGCCCGATGTATACTTGCGGGAAAATCCTTCCTGGAGGGCCTGTGCAGCCCCGCCCCTAGGATTAGTTGGGACGCTGTTCCTAGACACCCGGTGCCAAGAAAAAAAAAAATTAACAGAATGTTTACAGAATGACTGATTTGATCAAAAGCGAAATTACAGGAAGTTAGAAGTTCAAAACGAGAGTATAGGGATCAATATATTCGAAAGGCAAACCACAAGGACTATTTTAGTAATTCTTGTTTAAGATTCAACCTAAGTATGTGTGGGACAAGTCACACCTCAACACTGTATGCTAGGATGAATCTTGCAAATTAGGAATGCATCAACAAAATGTCTGTTGGAGAGAGAACAAAACTTCTTTTAAAATTTTCTGGATACAGACGATCAAATTCGTGAATTGAGAAACCTGTAAAATTTTCTGACAATTCATTATCTGGCTCCAATAAGCCTCCACTGAGGCTGAATGTACATTGCTCTCTCTCTCTCTCTCTCTCAGATGGAGATGTATTCTCTAGCATTCTAATTAAACTGCTTTTTCCTTTTATTTTGCCATTCCTAGTACACTTGTATATGCAGGTCTTAACCTTATTGTTTAATCATTCATCTTCTGATATTTTTAAAATCTTAAATAATTTCCTTTTGTCTGCTTTTTGCATTCGTTTTAATTATTTTACAGGGAGACAAAAGTGGTGTAGGTCCAGTCTTAAGATCACTTAGTTTGGATGATTTTATCCAGTCAAAAGCGAAGGTGGGAAATTTAAAATTTAGAATTGACGTTATTTATTTATTTTTTATTATATTGATAAGTTGTCGGCTTTATTGCATCAGATTATTTATTCATCATGGTAACCTATCGAAAAGATTATTCATCATGGCATGCGTTTTGCTTTACATTTCAAAGTGCATGCGAGTTTTCCTATCAAAGAAAAGGAAATTATGAAGTTCACATTTATGTATATGAAGTTGGAAAAGATTTACAATAACATGGAAATCAAATCATTGAGTTTCTGAAATGGCTGGTTAGGAATTGGAGGTACTTATTGAGGCAAATACCAGAAGGATAAAGCTTGTCTGCCGCCCCAAATGTACCGCCCAAGTGTACCGCTTGGGGAAATTTTTTTTTTTAACTTAGTGATTAAGGAAGTGATTTTAAATGTGTTGATGTATTTTTTATTTTTTTATTTTTTAAATGTATTTAAATATGTTAAAAAAATGTGAAAAGAAAAGAAAAAAAAAAAAAAAAAGACCGCCCAGCGGTCAAAATGGTGCGGCAGAGTAGCCGCACCCAATACCAGAAAGCAGGTACTACGAGGTTACACTCTCAAAGTGGGGTGCGATTATTTTCTTCATTGGCAGGTCAATAGTTCTGGACCAGATGGAATGCTTCAAGATAATTCAGCCATAAACGATAACATAGAAATGCAATGTAAATGATTTAAGACTAACAGCCATGCGGTAACCTTTCAATAAGCTTCTTCAGCTTTTAATTGGGTTAACTAGCGGGCAAAGTATTTTCCCCATCATCATCTTCATATACGTGGCACCACTTACAGCCTTTTTCAAAGCTGCAATGAGTACATTTTGCATGCTTTGGATCTTGGTTCTCTAGTTTACCTTTAGATGATCTTGGTGCCCCTTCCCTTCTGAGTAGAAGTTTCACAACTACGGCCTACTTGAGGGTTCTCTAATTATCACAATTGATCAAACTGTTACCTGGCTGCTTCCGAAAGGAAGCTGATCTCTTGGTTATGTGATGGAAGATGAGTCCCAACCACTGTTATGTGCAAGTCAAGTGCAAAAAGTGCAGGCCATCTTTCATTGATTTTGTTCTATGGTCCTGTTATAGTTTGAAATTTCTGCTGATTGTGAACAGGATTGAGAATAGTTTAAGCTAATTGGTAGTGTATGGATGAAAAGTTCTATGCTTTTATGAAGAAATATGAGAAAACTAACGTATTCTCGGACATTAGAACTCTGCCTCCACCCTGATCTCATTATGATAATGCCATCTTGCTCGTGGGTTCTGGAGGACTTTTTTGAAGCTTTAAAGGCAGTCACTTTATGCTACGAAACATTCCGAAAGTGTGGATCACATTGTGTAAAAAATGTATATGGTGGCAGTTGAGGCAAAAGTTGTCTTATTGCGTCTATTTTTTATTTCTTGGGCTCATATTGCTTATATTATACTCAATCAGACACCCTTCTTTGTATGCTCTTTTTGAGTGGATATTTTCTCGGTGTAGTTAGATCGGCACTGCAAGTAAATTCTTTTTGTTTGGGAACTTTACTTACTGTTTGCTGTGCTTAGGGTTAAGTAGTGTTGTTGTTTCTTGTTTCTTTTTGACCAGGCATATTCCAAAAATTAACTGAGCCTTTCGGATGGAATATCCCACCTATTTCTTTTCCTCATTTTTATTTGAGTTCATCTGTATGATTTATTTCAGCATGAATATGTTTTCTGTAGAAGGCATTAACATAACGGAAACATTAAATTTATGTCTCATTGTGCTGTATAGGTTGGGCCATCGGTTGCCTATGATGCTGCAAGCATGAATGAGCTGAGGAAATGGAATGAGCAGTACGGGGAAGGGGGAAGTAGGCGGAAATCACCATTTGGTTTCGGAGAGTAATTTTAGAGATCTACCATTAATTTATTATTGGGAAATTTGGAAAAGGGCACCAAATTGTGGTGTAAATGTATGCCTAAGAGGAAATCTCATGTTTTCGTCTTTTTGAGTAGATGAGGGAGAAGGCTTTGTCTTGTAATGTAATGGAATAAAGCTAAAGCTACCATATTGATTTTTTTTTTTTTGAATTTCCTTCCCCAAATATTTCGGTTCCAGTTGTGCCCTGTAAAATATTGCTAACCTTAGGCATTTTTTTTATAGTTATTTTACAAAAAGCTAATTAACAATTTTGAAGTTCACCCCGTATTTGGTTGGTGTAATTGGTGGTCCTAAACTTTTAGCCGAACTTGCTATGATCGGTGGATTTCTGGAGTCCCCAATGTATATGTCAAGTTGGCATCATTACCGAAACAGCCTCTCTTTTTGTCTCTTTTTTCTTTTTCCAAGTGTCACCATGTGCTTTATTATAAGCAGAATTGCTGTTCAAGTTCTCTCTTACTGCATGCACTTTTTTAAAACTGGTACAGCTGATTTTAAAAGTTTCGAACAAACATACATGGTTATGTTCAAGTTTTAAATTAGTTCCTCTATTAGGACTTAAAAATAAAAGCACTTAAGGCTTGTGTAGGAATATATACTATCTCATTTTATCTGAAAATTTCTCAAAATTTCCTATTCAAACTTCACTGAAAATACAAACACATTTCAATTTCAAATTTTGCAACATTTTCATATAATCATTACTACTAGTTTCCTATACTCATAATAAAAATAAAATTTTATGATGTTTTTATTCAACGTTTTCTATCTTATTTCTCTAAATCTAAATAAAAATTTTAACTTAAACTATTTTTACTACTATTCACAAATAATTTCACTACCATTTTTACAAGTTATTTCACTATTATTAATAGATTTTTTTTTTTTAATCTCATTTCCCAAACATCTACTTAAAAAACTTAGAAAACATTGAAAACAACTTTTAAAACTTAAGATTAAAATAAGTTTCTTATAAGTTTTAGAAAATCAACAAAACAAGTAGAGAAAAAAGACAAAAAAAAAAATAGTAAACATTTAAAATTAAAAAACATTAGGTTAACAAAAGATGAAAAACTAAATTTTAAATAAAAAATTAGTTTTCTAGAGTACACATAAACAATAAAAAGGAATTATGAAAATTGTTAAAAGAAATTAACAAAAAATAAACGAAATTGAAGAAAAAAAGTAAGATTGCCAGCTACAGGAATAGATGCAATTTCGAAGCCAAACCCAACAAAAGAAACTCATTAGTGGACTGTGAATACCTACTCCAATTCCAAGGACATGGAATGGAGCAGGAGCTAGGCCATTCTTGGAATCAAGTTCGAAGTTCAAATTCAAAGTTGAATCCAATAACTTAGGATTATGACCGTCGTCTAGAAAAGAATGATGCTACTTTTATTAGGAAATATGAAAAGTTATGAGTCTGTAGTTGGGGGATCTACATAGATCGAGTCCCGCAAAGGTAGAGGATGCGAAGAAGTTATGACAAATAAAGAAATACACATGCATATATGGAGAAGAATGACCTCCAAAACTTTTGAGGGGTCGAACACAATAAAATGATATGCAAGTAATGCTATTAATCATCTATTTTACCATCTTTCTCACATCATCTCATGATATGGTATTAAAATGATTGGAAACTATTTATTATGTTTTATTTGTGGGCCTATAATTTAACATCACATAAAAGGATGTTGAGAGGATGATGATAAAGAGATTGTTATAGGATAAAGAGTAATGTTACTCTTCTTTATAGGATAAAGAGTAATGTTACTCATCATCCCTTTTACTAACATCTTCTCATCATCCCATAATATAGTATTAAATGATTAGAGACTATTTATGAATTAAATGATGAGTAGCATCTATGTTGTTCTTTTGTAGGGTTGGGCAACAAGTCAAACGAACTTGTCCCGCCAATCAAACTCTCCTGGCCCCATACACATTGGGCAGTTGATTTTTTTCCTAATTCATTGAAATTACTTTCTTTTTAGATTTAACTTTCGTTTTAGTTTTTACTAGGAGGATGTTTTCTAATTTTATGCCGCGCATGAGAAGTATGAGAAGTCAAGTGGCTACCAAGAGCTCAAATGTTATATTAGTACTATTACTTTCTAAAATATGTTTATAAAGTGGTTGTTTAAAAGTGAATTTTGTGAAAAATGTTATTGATTCCAATGGTTTCTTATTTTGGATATTGAACTATTAAAAGGAAGAAAAACCCTATTTTGAGAAGTTCATCGATGATAATGATGATGATGATGATGATGAACTTCTCAAAACCCACCTTCATCCCTCACTTCCTCACACAGCTTCTTCAAGTTTCTCCTTAGTATTCTTGAGAGCAAAACACTCAGTGTGAGAAAGAAGTGAAACCGAATAGTGAGAGTGAAGTCCTTGGAGTGAGTTAATCTTGGGAGCACCATAAGCCATGGTTTGGTGATTGATCCTATCTTATCTTTTTGTTGGGTGATAGATTAACATGTTAAGATTTGATTTATGGTATGAAAAGGAAGATTTTGATTGTGTTATTATAAGGATGAACATGGAATGCACATACGGTTTAGATTTGGAGTCTTGCATGTGTAAATTGTTTTGGTATTAAATTTTTGCCACGACATTCTTGATATGATATCCTAAGCTTAGCTAACATCTTGATTAATTGATTGAAGGTTTATATTTGAGGATAACAGCATGTCATGATAAGTTTATAATTTAATATCTTTGATTGATCATCTAGCATATTCTGTTTCACTTGCATGAAGGCTTTCTTTTGATGCCATGATTTATTTTCCCAACGTTTGTCTTATGAACCTTTAGAAACCTATTTTCATTTTGTTAATATACAAGATCTATTTAGGCTTTAAATATCCACATGTCAAAGAGAAGCTAGATACATCATGCCTATACCCGGTTTGAAAGTTTTGTAGTGTTTTGGTGTTATTCAATGTATGAATGAGATGAAAACTCATGTGACCTGAATTTAAGTTATTAACTTGTCCTTTGGGCCAGATTTATTGTTTACTATATGATGAAACTCAGTCACACATGCATTCATAGAAGTTATAGACTTGAAATCACATATGATCTCAATGCATGCCATAGGTTGGATGGAGTTAGCATAGTAGCTGTTTGAATCTTATAATTCTAAGATCATATGTGGATTTAGAATATGGAAAATATGAAGTTTGGGGAATTTGGTGAAATTTAGGGTCAAAGTACAAATAGAGAAAGTTTAGGACCAAAGTGAAAATTTTGAAAAATATAGAGGTAGTTTGTAAATATTATTTTGAACCCTCTTGAATCTGAAAATCTCCCTTAGTTATATGATTCCTAACTTAGAATATTTCTTATTTCAGTTGCACCATTTCCTAATAATTTGAAAAGTTTGTAAGTAAGCTTCTAACTTACTCTTGGATAATTTATTTATAATTTTTGTATAAACACCACATTCATATTATAAATGTCATTTTGAGCATATAATATCATATAATACATTATTGAGCATTTGATTGCTTGCTTATATGACATGTGAGGTTTTCACCATTTTAGGATGTAACATAAAAATGTCACTTTTACATGAAGCCATATTACAGAAGCACGTGTCATGAAATACATTTTGAGCATGACATGAAAATAAATTGTCAAGAACCCAAATGTTTAGGATGAGAAATTATTCTAGTGAAACTCTTCACTCTAGAGTAGCTAAAAAAGAACGGTAACCCCTGGGTTGATAAATAACTGTCAATGGACTTCAAATAAATTCTTTTTAAAGAATACTGGAGTGAAGTCATATATGACACTTAATGCTGGTGGGTGCATATATTATGATAATATGTTATGACGAGAAGATATTATAATATCAATGAATTGAGTTATGAGTATGCACGTAGTTTCAATGCGAGTTGTATTACGGTCACATGTATTCACAGTGCAAAAGAGGAGTTGTGATAATACCATATGTTATATTTTGTTAATGATGGCTCTAATGAGTAAGAAATATTACATTTTAGAATATGAAGAATAAAATATTCTCTATAAGAAAATGTGCATTCAAGTTTCCGAAAGATGTTGAGAAGTCTGGATGGGAAACAAATATGGATTTTCTGCATGCATATCATGTTTTTCATTAATCATGTATATCTTATCTCTGTACAAGTTGATTGCTTAACTTACTGAGATTTTCAAGAAATCTCAGTGTGTTTGTCTGTAACACTTGTCCTTGTGGTGGGACTTTAAAAATAATTTTAGAAAATGAGACGGAATTTACTGAACTTTTTAAAACATCAGTTCCTAGTCTCATTTTAAACATCAGTTCATAGCATCATTTGAAAACACTTTCATCGCATCATGTAAAACCTCATTTAAAACATCAAGCATAAACCTCACATTTCATCTCATGGAAGATACATACAATACATACTACATATAACATCCATTCACATGTATGCAATTATTACTTGCAGTGCATAAATAGGGGTTGCCAAGGAAGGTCATTACTTACATATACCTTTGAACATTCATATATAGCATACTTTCATAAAACTCATTTCATTCATAAAACATCATAAAAGGAAACATTTCATTTTCATTTCATTTAATATCATTTAGAAAACTCATAAGAGTATGAACATAATAGTTACTTGGACTCCATGCTATACTCATTTCATGCAATCCATTCATGTGTGTGTTAGATGGCAACCTATATGCACACATAACCTTAACGTCATTTCCTCTCTAGTGCATAAGTAACTAGACTTAGAAGACACAAACTACACTTCACTTGGACTTTCTTTACTTAGACACACTCTATCTTCTTACTCCATCTTCTATACTTTCCTTTATCACATTTCTTCTTTCTCATACTCTTAGTTTGGGACCCACTTGAGGTCACCTTTCCAAACACAACATGCTACTCCAAATGCTTATCCTTTAAAGTAAACCTCTATGATCCACTTTAAAGTTAAGACACGCTAACACTTTCATCTTACTCTTCCTACCAAATCATTCCATACTGATTCATAACTTGAACCAACCAAGTCATGCATCACAACCTCAGTCAATACACGCATCCATTCCTTCATTCACACACACACTACCCAACACTTCATCGTCATTTCCAACTATGCATACTACACAACTTTAAACCAACTTCAAGGTTTAAACATCGTGTACCCATGCTTAAGACATATTATCCATTACATATGGTAAATCCGTCCAGCATATGTGTCCAACCTGATTACACATGTACCTTACCCATTTTTATCACCTAAAATCAACATATAATCTATTGAACACCCGTGACCGCTCGTTTGAGTAAAGAAGCTCCATAATCAGATACCAACCTTCAACTTAAACCCGACTAGCATGACCCTTCACGCAACCCGTCTGTAATACCCGAGTCTTACTGCGTAGACTCTTACGTCATTTTTATTAATTCTTTTAAGTGAAATATTCTTTTATGCATTTTAAAATAAAGGTTTTTAATTATTTTATTTTAAGATGAGTATGCTTTATTTTAAAATGTGATTTATTAAAATAAATTAAGGGCATGATTTAAAGACTTTGCAATATTTCCCTTAAGCTCTTTAATTTTATTTATTCAAGAAATAGCCCAATCATCCTCCACCATTGGATTGGTAGGTAAGAAAAATATCTCCAATTGTTTGATCCTGGCCGTCCATTTCCACTTGAACTAAGCCCTCTTATGTGAAGCCCCCGTGTAAGTCCCATTTCATACGGTTTTCTTTCATTCCCGCAAGCTCAAACCTCCAAGTCTAGCCGACCTTCATCTCCTTCCACTTCTTCCTCTATTCTCATCTTCAAGAAAACAACCTCCTCTCATCTTCTTCAAGCTTTGTGACTCCATAGCAGGGGAAGAAGAAAAACATTTTTCTCTCATTCTCTTCAAGCCGTACAAGAACACTCCCTCCATACCCATTTTTGGTTTTGACTCAAAGCTTGGAACCAAAGCTTGATTTCATCTTCCAAACGATGAAATCTTGAAGGTAATAGACTTCTGGTTTATTCCCTAGTATGATTTACAAGTGGGTTTCGAGTTTCACCATTTTTCTTACCTATGATATTTCGGTTTTGGGGTTTAACACAGTGCCATCATTTCAGTCATCATCTACACGGCTATACCACTGTTTGGTCCTCCACTTGTGTTTTGAAATAGGCTAAAGAGATTAAAGTAAAAACCTTAATTTGACTCATTTGTTTTTAATGTGATTTTGGAAGTCAACTAAGTTGTTTTAGCTTATATTTTGTGTAGTTAAATTCCTATGTTGCAAATAAATATGTATGCCTTGTTTTGGCCCAAAGCAATGATATTATGATTGTTTTGCTATGTATTTTCCTATATTTCAAAAATGCTATGTTGCTACTAAACTAGGTTTAATCATAGGTGATTATTAAAGTGATTTTAGTTTATATATGTTGGTACCATGTGTCTTGTGTTGAGGTTGGTTAGTAATATGTTTTTAGGATGCTAGAGGTTCGGTTTAGAGGTTTTGCTTGGGTCGATTCCTCAGGGAGACAGAGTAAAGAAGCATAAAAAGAATAAGAAAACTAAAGGAAAATATTTAATGATCAATAAGAAAGAGCTAGTTTTAAATGCAATTTAATAACTAAAACTACAGTTATAAAAATAAAGATTACTCAAAATACTAACAGCAAAGCATCAGGAATTCCTTCCTCAAATCATGTATTTTTGTTAATTCTTGATTCATTGAATTACACAATTAGGAATTCAACTCCAAAGTCCCCAATTGGAAGATATAGAACTACAAACCACACTAATCCAGAGATAACTCTTTGAGAAATCATAAACCACTTTTAAACCTTGTGAATTATCATCCTTGTTGACAAAACCCAACGATGACACTAAATCAATAAAGACAATAAATTAATCCAAACATAATCATGGGTCTTAACCATTAGATTGAAAAAGCATGACTGAATCTATGAAGGGAATCAATTCTAAGATTATGTAGAGATGAGAAAATACCATCAATAATTAGAGAATGATAAACAGGAGTTTGCATCAATAAAGAACAATCACATGAATAAAAAATAAACTAAAAATATCATCAATTGTGCAAGTTCATCCTTAGCTTTGTTCAAGGATTTAATTGTCCATTTGAGCAAGAATAACAAAGACTTTCCCAAAACATAGCCCAACCAAAAATAAGAATAATAAATTACTTGC
The DNA here is from genome assembly GCA_003123785.1 of Pterocarya stenoptera. Lineage (NCBI taxonomy): Eukaryota > Viridiplantae > Streptophyta > Magnoliopsida > Fagales > Juglandaceae > Pterocarya > Pterocarya stenoptera. The sequence goes on along the minus strand of QEOT01005074.1, from coordinate 263,806 downwards.
GTATGTGCCGTCAAATATATATATATTTTTATCTTTGAAATAGGACATCACGGAGGAGTCCCTTCTCGTTGGAAGTCTTGTGACCATTTGAATTTGAATTTAATTCTACTTGGTTCATGTGTTGTATTGCACCTACCAACCGGTCAACATTTCCTATTTGAATTTCACCTGTATCCTCACAATCCATTCTTATCACAATATCCCAAAAGTAATTCACCTACCTACCTAATAACCCATCATTATCACGTCATTTCAAATGTGTTATTCCTTTTTTTTTTTTTAATTTAATTTGAAAAACACTTGTTTATCCAATCCGTCCACCAACTTCTTGTTCCACCCAATATCCATAATCTTCAAAAGTCCTCCACCAATCTTTCGCCCATATGTGTTGGTGCGTTACTCTTCAGTTGGGCAAAGGTCTTCATCTTTCAACTTCTTTCATGTGGCTAGCATGCATAACACTTGGCAAGAGATTAAAATATCTCTCTTTGTCTATATAGACTTTGCTCTTCTGCATGGGCTTATGAGATGTGTTTTTAATTGGCCTTTTAAGTCTTTCAACGTGGGTTGCCATGCTCCATCTGGTTGAAATTGTTCCCTTGAAAGTTGTGTACTTCCCAAATTCTTAATCTAAACTTGCATTCGTCGTTTAAAATTCAGAGGTTGTCAATGACTTTGCATATTTCTTTTAATGGGCGTTGGCTCTCATTTGACTAGACTTTGGCCTCATCTTTTATAGATTCTGAAATTAAACATAAAAATATGCTTAGGAATATCTCAAAGTAAATAGAAACTAAATTCAAGAATATCAATTAATTCCTATGATTTCTATTGACATTTTAACATTCTTGTCCAATAATAGGGTATTTAGAGTGCACTTCGGTACACTCATCAGCACCATCACCTCATTCTTCATGCACACCACTCCACACTTAATCGCGTCATTTCGTGACATCCCGTCATACCTCCACCATGTCACTATTACACAACTCCACCACTACGTCACACTACTCATAGCCACAACACCATTACAAAGTGACGCCCATCAATTCCGATTACACGATCACATCACCACTATTCTAGATATTGTTCACAGTTCCCAACACTTCACGTCATGCTCCACACTACATTACAGCCCATCGCTTCACACTACACAACTATAGCACACACTTCACATGCACTCCCATCACTTCAATTACACCACTGCCACAAACTACTTCGTTCACATATCACAATATAGCAAACTCCACAAATACCAACATCATAGTCCATAACCATAATTAACTTCACAATAAATAAACTATCGAGAGAAGGGAGAGAGATTATACCATGCGTTGCAATTGTGGCATCGTGTCGCTTGCTGTCCAACATGGTCCCATGCATCAGAAGCCACTAGCTTGGGCAATGACCGCTCCTTCGTGGTCATTGTTGTAACCTTGAAACTAGACTAATTTGGAGGGACCAGATTTAGGATTTGGCAGGTAAGGAGGGTTATTGTGGCTGTCCAAGGTGAGGAAGGGGTGCCATGGGTGGCTGTGATGGTGGCTACGGCTGTGTGGGTCGTATATGGTGGCTAGAAGGGTTGGGAGGCGTGATTTAAGGTGGTTTCGAGGCTGGGTTGCAAGGGACCCTGGGGTGTCACATGATGGTCTTGCAGTGACTGCTAGAGGCGGGCACATTGTGGCAGGAGAGGCCTTGGCAGAGAGGAAAACAGTGGAGAGAGAGGGGCATGGGAAGGGGCATGGGAAGGGGCTGGGTTGCTGGGCTAGGTGTGGAGGAGTAGGGGAGGCTCTGGTGGGGCTGGTGGTGCTGTAGAGGTGGCAAGGTGGCGTCCCGATGGTCCTACGATGGCGGATTTAGGATCCCGAGAGAAAGAGAGAGCGTGTGAGGGAGGGAGAGGCTTAGGGGCTTCGGGCTAGGGGAAAAGGCCGATGGACGAGAGGAGGTCGGCGGTGGCTAAGGTGGGGGGGCTCAAACGGCGGTGGCGTGGGCTATGCGAGGCAAGGAATTGAGAGAGAGAGAGAGAGAGAGAGAGAGAGAGAGAGAGAGAGAGAGAGAGAGATGGGCTCCAGGTGAGGTGATTCAGTGAGAAGGAGAGAGGGAGTGAAAGGTGTGGGGGAAGTGATCAGAGGTGAGGGCTTAATGGTGGTGCTCGGCGACAACACTTAATTCCGTCACTTCATAAAAGTGGTGAATGATAACTCTTTGAGAAATCATTCACCACTTTTAAATCCTATTAATTATCATCCTTATTGAAAAAACCCAAAGACGATAGTATACCCAATGGGTAATATTACAGCAGAAAATTAAATAAGTGAAGACAATAAATCAATCCCAACATAATCATGGTCTTAACCATTTTATAGAAAAAGTATGACTGAATCTATGAAGGGAATCAATTCCAAGATAATTCAGATATGAGAAAATACAACAAGAGTTTGCATCAGTAAAGAACAATCACATGAATAAAAAAAAAACTAAAAATATCTTCAATTGTGCAAGCTCATCCATAGCCTTACTTAAAGATTTAGTTGTCCATTTGAGCAAGAACAACAAAAACTCTCCAAAAACCCCCAAGCAAAACCAAAACCCAGAAATAAAAACTGCCCTATCTGTCCTCCCTTCAAAACTCAAATATATTATTTGAAACGTGTCCTAGCACACGCTAAAGAGTCCCTTTCGGTTCAAAAGCTTGCCCATTGAAGTCCTTGTTTTGAAAAGTCTATGTAGTCCTTCACACATTTCCTGCATACCCCATCATTATTTGTATTTGAAACTCCAAAAGTAACTCACTTGTAAATCCTCATCAACCACTCCAATATCATAATATCAAATGTAACTTCTAGGTGATTACGCCACCTCGGATTGTAGATATCGGAAAAAGATGCAAAAGGCTTCTTGTACATACCTAGGGAATTATATTGTTCCTCATACATTTCCCTTATTTAAGAAAATGTGGGGCACTCTTGTGCTAGGTGATCTACCCCACCACACATAAAATATGGTCCACAGGACTACACGAGTAGTCATGTGTTTTGGCTTTAAAACATTAGTTTTTAACATCTCTAACTTTCTAGTAAGCATCTCAACCTTAGCTTTTAGGTTATCTTCTTTCCTAATATAGTAAATTCCACCACCATTTGGATTTCTAGTTGGCCGTGACCTATTTGTACTCTCAATAGCACTAGGTCCGGTCCAAGTGTGAGCTTTTTCACCAAGCTCATTGAGATATCTATGGTCTCATATGGATTTTTCTGCAAAAACTCACCATTACACATCATCTCTATGAATTGGCGCTCTCTTAGTGTAAGTCCCTTGTAGAAATAACTAATTAAGCGTCAATTCTCATACCCATGATAAACAAGAGTTTGCATCAATAAAGAACAATCACATGAATAAAAAATAAACTGAAAATACCTTCAATTGTGCAAGTTCATCCCTAGCCTTGCTTAAGGATTTAGCTCTCTATATGAACAAGAACAATAAAAACTCTACGAAAACCCCCAAGCAAAACGAAACCTAGAAATAAAAACTGCCCTCTCTCTCTTCCTTTCGAAACTCTAATATATTATTTGAAAAATTTTCCGGCTCACATTGAAGAGTCCCCTTTGGTTAAAAAGCTTGCCCGTTGGTTGTGAAAGTCCTTGTTTTGAAAAGTCTATGTAGTCCTTCACATGTTTCCCACCTTTAAAAAAAAAAAAAAAAAGAATCAGGGTCACAGGTTCAAAAGTGATCCCTCCCCTCATTATTAAAAATCCTCATTTATGGCGGAGGGAAACCGTGGTTACAAGACCAATCAAAACTCAACTTTATGACCAAAGAATAAAAAATCAACAAATAACCAATACACAAGAACCCCAACAAAACCCATAAAACAAACTAAAAACTACTCACATCCTAAGTTTAGGCAAACCCATAAAATCCAACCGAAGCAAACCTTGAGCACGACGAGGCAATTCAGGCAAAGTCATATAAATACAATCCATCCCCTCGTAGCCCTATCTAGCAAGGAAATCAGCAACTCTATTCCCCTCCCTAAATTGGTATGACACCATGTATTGAATACCAGTCAGTCCCTGCATAACTTCATCCCAATAATCACATAGATACCACACTGTGCACTCCTTTTTCCTAAGCCAATTTACCACCAAAGTTGAATCACTTTCAATCACAATATTATGGAATCCCAACTCTTTACAAACGATTAATCCGTAATTGAGCACCCTTAATTTGGCTTCATTATTGGTTCCAAAGCCAAATTTAGTAGAGAATGCAGCCAAAAATCTCCCTCTACCATCCCTTATAACCCCACCTCCTCCACAACTACCTGGATTTCCCCCACACGATCCACCACATTTAATTTCACCCACCCATCCCATGGTTTACTCCACAAAAATATTTTCGGTCTCTTTACTACCACCTCCCCCACCAGGATACCCAACTTAGAGAGGATATTAAGATTGAAATTAGATAAAGCTCTTACCTTTAGCAGCTTGGATGAGAAGACCTGCAGCCAAAATTTAATTGAACACCAAATCATATCCAAAGAATCATGCCGCCCCTGCATACGCGCATCACACCTCCACTTCCAGAGTCTCCAAGAAATTAGCATCGGCATGATCCCAATTAATAACCCACGCTGCGTCAACTTCTTTGCACAACGGAATCAACATCTGCATCTCGCCCACCAGTCTTCAAAAGCCATGCATGGAACGCTCAGCAAGCAAGCTGCATGACGCCACAGTCCCCTTGCACAGAACATGATCACGATCTTCCACCCATCCGCTGGAACAACAAACACATCTTGAGGCCAACGAAACATCGACCGATTGAACCCTCTCCTCCACAGGTAGACAATTAAACCTTGCCTTCCACATACACACTGACATCTTTTTTGGAATAGATTGCACCAGATCCAGTCCAAGCCCTCAACCTGTGACTGCTTAATCCTCGTAACCTCCCAAGCCATTTTTGTTAAGAACCTCCCATCCACACAAGGGTGCCAAACCAGAATATCATTCCCCTCTCTTCTCCCAGGAATTTCTCTCATAATGTCATCAACCACACTGGAGGCCACTAGTGAACCCAGCAGCTCCTGATCCCATTGCCCATCCGCCTAACACTCTTTCACCTCCAACCTTGGCTGAGTAAGGTTAGGCACTTTGGCCGCAAGCACCCCCCTCTTCAACCAACGATCAAACCAAAAGGAAACAACACCCTCCCTTACTCTGATCGACATATTTTCCATCACCTCTAGCATCACTTTACAAATGGATTTCCAAAACATGGAGTTCGAATTCCTCACAGTTGTTTCTAGAAACTGCTTCCCCTTAAAATACTTAGCCTTAAAAACCGCGTCCATAAATTATCTAATGATCATAATCGCCAAGCAAACTTCATATGTAATGCCCTTTGAACCTCCACAAAATATCTCACACCAATCTCCCCCTTCCACCGTTGGCTTGCACAATTGTGACCACGACCTCCATTTCCTCCTATTCCTGCCATTCTTCCCCCCAAAAAAAGGAAGCTAGAATTGAATTCAATTTATTCAATACAAGCTTCAGCATATGTACCACCGCAAGCAAATGAGTAGGTAAACTTGCTAAAACATGCTTAATAAGGACCAACCTCCCACCCTAAGAGAGCAACTTGACTTTCCAACCTGCAACTTTATGCTAAAACTTCATGACTAATGGCTCAACCATTCTCGCATTCAATCTCCCAACAACTAGAGGCGCACCAAGGTAACAAGTTGGAAACTTTCCTTCAACAAAATCTGCGAGTCGAAGAAGAGAGAGCCTTCTTGATATCGATAATTTTTCTGAAAAAAATAAAGCCAACTTCTCTTTGCTTAGTTTTTGACCTGACCATGACTCATATTTATTTAAAGTTTCCAAGAGCACCTTTGATTACTCCCAAAGAATAACGCGGTAGTTGTAGCACAGCTTTGGGATATCGATTCCACACAGAGACAAATGAAAAAAATAGTAGAAAAATACAAAGAAACTAAGAAAAAATATTAAATGATTAATGGAGAACAAAGATTAATTTTAAATCTAAATTAAAGTGAAGCAAAGTGACTAACGGAGAAAGTACTCAAATTTGACAAACAGTAGAGCGTCGGGAATCTGTTGTACAAATGTGGTATTTTAATTATTCTTAATTCATTGAATAACTCAATTGAGAACTCAATTTCCAAAATTTTTAATCTGAAGATATAGATTTATAAACCAAGATTAAACCAAATGTAACCCTATGAAGAATCATTCACCACTTTTAATACGTAAATTATTATCACTATTGAGAAAATCCAACGACGACAATATACTCAAGAAGCGATATTGCAGCAAAGAATTAAATCAATATTGATAAATAATTGATCCAAACATAATTAAAGAGCTAATCCATTCAGTAGAAAAAGCATGACTGAATCTATAAACAGAATAAATTGTATGATTATTCGGAGAAGAGAACATCAACGATGAATTGAGAATGATAAAACAAAAGAGTTTTAGTAATTGAAAATCAAATACATAAATAAAAAATAAATTAAAAATACCAACTAATGTACAAGTTCATTCCTAGCCCTACTTGAGAATTTAGTTACCCATAAATATAATGGACAATAAAAATCTCAAGAGAAAAGTAAAGTAAACGGCTGCCATGACAATTAATTTCCTCTTTTCCTCTTTTCAGCCTCCAAATGATATACTTATATAGGGTCGAAAAGAAACCCTAATATCTTCATGATTCCTGCCTAGAAAAATCGCCTAAATGTTAAGACTTATCTTGGTAGACACATACGCACTTTAGGAATTTGAATTTGGAAATTCTTATTAGACACAAAGTCTTAGCCCTTTAAGTTAGCTTTCCAACGCATATGGAATTGTATCAATCCAATATGTGAGTAGAAAGTTACGTTCAAAATACTAAAGTATATCCAGAGTGTCTCCTAGAGCATATTAGACTTTGACTATTTCTTTTTATCCGAATTACTCTTAAACCTCATCATTATCCTTATTTGAAGAGTTCTACACTCATTGAAAGTTCTTAGGTTGTGCCAACTCTTGCCCATTTGAAAGTCCTTTGAATTTGACTGGGTTTTGACTTACTCTTTTATAGTCACTGAAATTAAACATAAAAATCTGCTTAAGAGTATCTCAAAGTAAATAGAAACTCAATTCAAGAATACACATTAATTCCTTTAATTTCTATTCATATTTTATCGTTATAGTCCAATAATAAGGTATTTAGAGTGCACTTTTGTATACTCATCACACCCCCAACTTACTCATTGCTAGTCCTTAGCAATTTTCATGCCAAATCAACGAAATAGACCAAAGAAAATCACAGACAAAGGCCACCAAGTCACACTTTCCAGATTCAAATATCAAAGCAATTTTAGGAATTCAATAACCCTATCACAAGAAATCTACCTATAGCAATCCACAGAGTGTGTGCGTTCCAAGTTATATCCATCTAACTAGAAGCCCTGGCACATGCAACATCAAGAACATCTCAAGCGAAAGGTTCAACTCCATAACTCACGGGTATAAAAGTGTTTCGTGTAAGAATTCTCTCTATGGAGTTGACAATGGGTGTACGCACACTCTCTCCTGGGGAATTATGCAATTATGTACAAGCAACAAGCAAACATTGATCTTATGATAGGAACACTAACAAATGAGACTTCCACCACTCTTTGCAAAACCTTACTTAGGATCAGAACGGTCAACACAAAAGGTTGTAATGTGGCTTGGGTTCGGGGTTATATGAAAAAAAAAGGATGAAAATGATTAAAAAACTTCCAAGTATGTACAAAGGGAATCCTATTAAATATCTCAATAGACCACATTTCTCACTTGATGTACTCTTCAACTTTTTAAATCATCGAATAATGCCTCTTTTTTTTTTTTTAATTTGGTGAACAATTATGTCACCCTGGCATTTTGCTATTTCTACCCAGCCTTGATATTTTTTGCCTTTGAAGTTCACTCACTTGAACACCTTGTAAAAAAAAATTTCACATCTAGTACACACTTGGAAGTAAACAATGGTAGGGAAAATCAGTGTATAGGTTATACTCCAATGTGGAGAGGTATGGATGAAGTGAGAGGTATGGAAAGAAAAAGCCACATGTGTTTATTGGTTCAAACTTGGCTACTAGGGGTTTATGATGGAAATGGTTAGCTTGAAAGGCTCAAACGTCATTGATCCTAAGTTGACCTTCGTCATATCCCAAGTATATGCACCATCTTACCTCAAACCATGTAATGGTATTCTCAAAAAAAGTGTCCAATTCAACAGATCAATGAACGCTTATCACAATTTACTGCATTTGTAAGCTCTCAATCCTCTCCAAAACTCACATGAATACTTAAATAAAAGAGTTCTCTAGTTATACGTGTCAAACCACCATCTTATCACAAAACTTGGATGAGTGCATTAGGGGTTTTGTGAATGCTTCAGCAAAAATGATTATGGTGGGTTTGGTGAATTCACGAATATGACTATGAATGAGAACAAGTACATATGTGAAAAGGATGCGCATGTGATGCAAATATATATATTTTAAATATTGGCATATGAAAATATGGCACAGAGTTCCAACAAGCATTTTAAATACTGACTTTGCACCACCACCCCTAACTTAAATGAAACATTGTCCTCAATGTTTAAGAATCAAATTTGAATGGGGGGTAACCAACAATGGTAGAATACACCTGATGAGTGACGTGAGTAGCTTGCTAAGCACAAAAAATGGTAACCTGAAATGACAAAATGAAACTAACATGCAAACAAAAACAAAGAAAACAAAAAGGAAAAGAGATAAAATAAGAGAAAACAAAAATAAAACAAAACAAATAAAAAAAATAAAGAAAAAAAAACATACCTGTGTGGTGTGGTCAAGGTTGATCGACCGGATCTACAAGTGGAATGTCTTCTACTTTCGGAACTTGCTATCAATTAATACTTTAAGGTATTGATCATTTACTTTAAAGATCCGACCATCCTTAGGATCCTCTATTTCTACCACCCCATTTGTAAAAACATTCTTCACTATAAAAGGGCCGGTCCACCTAGACCGAAGTTTTCCTAGGTGCTTATGAAGTCTAGAATCATATAAGAACACTCTATCATTAGGCTTAAACGTTTTTCTCAAAATATTTTTATCATGAAACGCTTTCATTTTAGCCTTATAGATTCTAGAGTTCTCATAAGCATCATTTCTCAACTCCTTTAACTCGATCAACTGAAATTTTCTAAGCTTACCTGCTTCTCCCGTGTCAAAATTGAAATGCTTGATGGCCCAATAAGCTTGATGCTTGAGCTCCACAGGTAAGTGGCAAGGCTTTCCAAAAACAAGCCTATACGGTGACATGCCTAAAGGAGTTTTGAAAGCTGTACGATAAGCCCAAAGCGCATCAACTAATCTCAAAGACCAATCTTTACGGTCTGGATTGACCCTTTTTTCTAAAATTTGCTTAATTTTCCTGTTAGCAAGTTCTACCTGTCCAATTATTTGAGGGTGGTAAGCAGTAGAGATCTTATGTACCACCCCATATTTTTTTATCAAAGCGTCAAAAGAACGGTTGTAAAAATGTGTACCCCGATCACTAATGATAGCATGTGGTGTACCAAATCGAGATAACACATTTTCTTTGAGAAATTTAATTACCGTTTTATTATCATTACTCCTGCAAGCTGCTGCTTCTACCCATTTTGACACATAATCTACTGCCACAATAATATATTGATATCCAAAAGAATGAGGAAATGGTCCCATGAAATCAATGCCCCAACAATAAAAAATTTCAATCACTAAAATTGGGTTTAAGGGCATCATATTACGACGAGACATAACTCCTAACTTTTGACACTTTTTATATGAGCGATAATAGATGTTTGTATCCTTAAACAAGGTGCGCCAATAAAATCCACACTGTAGAATTTTTGCAGCGATTTTCTTCATTGAAAAGTGGCCCCCACAAGCTTGGGAGTGACAAAATTTCAAGACGCTAGCAATCTCTTCATCAGGGATGCAATGCCTTAAAATTTGGTCAGGGCAGTATTAGAAAAGAAAAGGGTCATCCCAATAGAAATTACGTACCTCAGTCATTAACTTCCTCTTGTCCTGAGCGCTCCAATCCACCGATATCTCACCTGTAGCCAAATAATTCATAATATGAGCAAACCATGGAAGAGAAGTAATAGAAAGCAAATGCTCATCGAGAAAATCATCCTTGATTGGCAGGTGGTCAAAGGTATCCTCAAATGTGAGCCTCAAGAGATGGTCAGCCACTACGTTCTCCACTCCTTTCTTTTCTTTAATGGTGATGTCAAATTCCTGCAAAAGTAAAATCCACCGTATTAGTCACGCCTTAGCATCCTTATTTGTAAGAAGGTACTTAAGGGCTGCATGATCTATGAAAATAATAATAGGAGAACCAATCAAGTAAGTACAAAACTTATCCAAAGCAAATACTACAGCTAACAACTCTTTTTCAGTGGTGGAGTAATTCATCTGAGCACTATTTAGAGTTCTACTAGCATAGTAAATGACAAAAGGCTTCCCCTCCCTTTGCTGTCCAAAAACAGTACCTACAGCAAAGTCACTAGCATCACGCATGATTTTAAAAGATAAAGTTCAATCAGATGACTGCATTTATGGGTGCTGAGGTAAGCTTGCCAATTAGCATTTTAAAGGCCTCTTGACAGGCTTGTGTCCACTCAAATGGGGCATCTTTAGCTAAGAGGTCACATAGTGGTCTAGATATGGTGGAAAAATTCTGTATAAACCTCCTATAAAAGCCCGCATGACCAAGAAAGGATCTCACATCCTTTACTGTCCTAGGTGTAGGCAACTTAGAGATTAATTCAATCTTAGATTGATCAACTTCTATCCCCCTAGAAGAAATAATATACCCTAAGACAATACCTGAAGGTACCATAAAGTGGCATTTTTTCCAATTCAAAACCAAGTCCTTCTCCTCACAACGAGTCAACACTTTCTCTAAATTCAATAAGCATGCATCAAAAGAAGATCCAAAAATAATTAAGTCATCCATAAAAACTTCCAAGCAATTTATAACCATGTCACTAAAAATGCTTATCATGCAACATTGAAAAGTAGCAGGAGACAAATGGCATTCTACGAAAAGCATAAGTACCAAAAGGACAAGTGAAAGTGGTTTTATCCTGGTCTTCTAATGCAATCTCAATTTGATAATAACCAGAATAACCATCCAAGAAACAATAGAAAGGATAACCAGCCACACGCTCAAGAATTTGATCAATAAAAGGGAGAGGAAAATGGTTTTTCCGGGTGGCAGTATTCAATTTTCTATAATCAATACACATCCGCCACCCAGTCACAAGTTTTGTAAGGACTAACTCTCCTAGGTCATTCTTCACCATAGTAATACCTGACTTTTTAGGAACAACCTGTGTAGGACTTACCCTTTTACTATGAGCAATAGGATATATGGTTCATGCATCTAATAGTTTCAACACTTCATTCTTCACCACTTCTTTCATAGTGGGATTAAGCCTACGCTGGGGGTCTCTACGAGGGTTAGTTCCTTCCTTCAAATTAATTTTATGAGAATAAACCAGGAGACTAACACCTTTTATATCAGCAATGCTCCGACCTAAGGCTGACTTATGCTCACTTAAGGTCCGAATTAATTTCTCACCTTGAGACTCAGACAATTCAGATGAGTTAATAACAAGAAAAGTATCACCTGGACCAAGGAAAGCATGCTTTAAACCCTTAGGCAGAGGCTTCAATTCAACTTTGGGTGCTTCCACACTTGAAGGAATTTGTTTTGCACTTCTCTCAAGCAACTCCTCAAACTTCGGTTGCCATAATCCTGAGTTCTATAAAAAATAGCACAAATATCAACTACATCAGATGGATCACTGATAGAATCAAACTCAGAATTAACAAGAAAATACTCAAAGGGATCAAAATCATGAGCTATAGAAACTCCCTATCCATGAGTAGTCAATCATGTATATCTAGTGGCTCTCATCATCATCTTCTGGCTGTTTTGCAATATGGAAGATATTCACCTCGAGAGTCATGTTTCCAAAAGACAGCTTCATTAGCAGTAGCAAGGAAAGGCCTACCTAAAATCAAAGGAATTTTAAAAGTAGTATCAACAACAGAGCTAGTGTCAAGGATTAGGAAATCAACAGGATAATAAAATTTGTTAATTTGAATTAGAACATCCTCAACCACACCTCGGGGTACTTTGATTGAACGGCCAACCAATTGCAATACCACAGTAGTTGATTTGATTTCTCCCAACCTCAACTGCAAATAATAGAATATGGCATTAAATTCACGCTAGCTCCTAAATCTAGCAAAACTTGTCCAAACTCATGATTTCCAATGCTGCATGCAATGGTTGGACAACCAAGATCCTTGTACTTGGGAGGAATTTGTTGCTCAATTAGAGCACTCACTTGCTCTGTCAGGAACATTGTCTTTTTCACATGGTGCTTCCTCTTAACTGTACACAAATCCTTGATAACTTTTGCATAAGTAGGAACTTGTTTAATCACATGCAAAAGAGAAAGATTGATTTTTACTTACCTTAGATTCTCTAGGATTTCATTGTTAGGATCCAGAGTTCGCTTGCTTGATTTTAAAATTTGAGGAAATGGTACCTTAACATGACTCTTTGTCACCTCAGGTTCTTTGGGCAGCTTGACATCACTACTATCTTGATCCTTTTTCACATCCTCTGATTTGTTCGTTGTTGGGATCTGTAATGACTTCCCACTTCGTGTCACAATGGCATTCACATCCTTCAAATTCTCTTGCGCCATGTGTTGACCACGGGGTGTGGACTGAGCTTGAGAATGGAACTTACCTCGCTCATTCACACTCAAGGAGCTCATCAATTTGGACACTTGACTCTTTATCTCCTTATTTTCTTTCACAACCTGCGTAATCAAAGATTTAAAGTTTTGGTTAGTCTTACCTTGTGCTTCAATAAAAGCATGCAAAGTGTCTTCTAAAGGACTCTTAGAAGATGAAGGTGCATGATATGGTCTAGGGGTTTGTGTAGGCTGCTTGTTTTCAGACTTCCAGCTAAAATTGGGGTGATTGCGTCACCCTGGATTATAGGTATCAGAGTAAGGTATAAAAGGCTTCTTGTATATACCTAAGGCATTACATTGTTCCCCATACAACCCTCTCATCTCAGCAAGTGTGGGACACTCTTGGGAGAGGTGATCTACCCCACCACACACAAAACATGGTCCAAAAGACTCTGCATGATTAGTCACGTGTGTTGGCTTTAAGTCTTTAGTCTTCAACACCTCTAGCTCCCTAGTGAGCATCTCAACCTTTGCCTTTAAGTTATCATCTTCCATGAGATGGTAAATTTCACCACCATTTGGGTTTCCTGCAGGTCGGGACCTATTTGTGCTCTTAGTAGCACTAGGCCTAGTCCAAGTGTGAGCTTTTTTACCATTACACATCATCTCCACAAATTGGCGCTCTCTAGGTGTAAGTCCCTTATAAAAATTTCTCACTAAGCTCCAATTCTCATACACATGGTGAGGACACATGCTCAACAACTCCTTAAATCTCTCCCAAGATTGATACAAAATCTCACTGTCCTTTTGTGCAAAGGTGGAGATTTGCCTTTTTAAAGCATTGGTCTTATGTTGGGGAAAGTATTTATTAAAAAAGACTTGATTCATCTCATTCCATGACCCAATAGATCGGGGTCTCAGTGAGTATAGCCAACTCTTAGCTCTATCTTTCAAAGAGAAATGAAAGAACTTAAGTCTCACAACGTCATCAGTTGCATTGTGACTATGAAAAGTCGCAACTACTTCCTCAAACTCCCTAATGTGCGTGTAGGATGGAAGTAATCCTGAAGAGTTCTAGTGGGTTGATCTTCGTGTTCACTCATTTCTTGAGGACTAGATGGATTGTCAAATTAAGAATTTAAAAAGTTTGATTCTGACTCTAGCACAGGCCTACAAGTAAACCTACCCAAGGCGTCTCTATATTTGTGCATGCAAGGTTAAAAAAATAATAAAACTACTATAAAAAGAAAGAAGAAAAAAAATGCAGCAAATTAAAAGAATGAACGAAGTTACCGCCTTTACAAACTGCTGAAAAGAAAAACTATTTAGCAATTCTTGTACCGTCTCCCCAGCAACGGCGCCAAAATTTGATTACGCCCAAAGAATAACGCGGTAGTTGTAGCACAGCTTTGGGGTGTCGATTCCACAGAGAGACAAATTAAAATAATAGTAGAAGAATACAAAGAAATTAAGAAAAAATATTAAATGATTAATGGAGAACAAAGATTAATTTTAAATGTAAATTAAAGTGAAGCAAAGCGACTAACGGAGAAAGTACTCAAATTTGACAAACAGTAGAGCGTCGAGAATCCCTTACACAAATCTGGTATTTTAATTATTCTTAATTCATTGAATAACTCAATTGAGAACTTAATTCCCAAAATTTTCAATCGGAAGATATAGATTTATAAACCAAGATTAAACTAAATATAACCCTATGAAGAATCATTACCACTTTAAATACGTAAATTATTATCACTATTGAGAAAATCCAACGATGACAATATACTCAAGAAGCGATATTGCAGCAAAAAATTAAATCAATATAGATAAATAATTGATCCAAACATAATCAAAGAGCCAATCCATTCAATAGAAAAAGCATGATTGAATCCATAAACAGAATAAATTGTATGATTATTCGGAGAAGAGAACATCAACGATGAATTGAGAATGATAAAACAAAAGAGTTTGAGTAATTGAAAATCAAATACATAAATAAAAAATAAATTAAAAATACCAACTAATGTGCAAGTTCATTCATAGCCCTACTTGAGAATTTAGTTACCCATAAATATAATGAACAACAAAAATCTTAAGAGAAAAGTAAAGCAAACGGCTGTCATGACAATTAATTTCCTCTCTTCCTCTTTTCAGCCTCCAAATAATATACATATATAGGGTAGAAAAGAAACCCTAATATCTTCATGATTCCCGCCTAGAAAAATCACCTAAATGTTAGGACCTATCTTGGCAGCCACGTACGCACTTTAGAAATTCGAATTTGGAAATTCATATTGAGACAAAGTCGTAGCCCTTTAAGTTAGCCTTCCAACGCATGTAGAATCGTATCAATCCGATATATGAGTAGAAAGTTACGTTCAAAATACTAAAGTATATCTAGACTATCTTCTAGAGCATATTGGACTCTGACTATTTCTCTTGATCCGAATTACTCTTAAACCACATCATTATCCTTATTTGAAGACTGCTACACTCATTAAAAGTTCTTAGGTTGTTCCAACTCTTGCCCATTTGAAAGTTCTTTGAATTTGACTGGGTTTTGACTTACTTTTTTTATAGTCCTTGAAATTAAACATAAAAATCTGCTTAGAAGTATCTCAAAGTAAATAGAAACTCAATTCAAGAATACACATTAATTCCTATAATTTCTATTCATATGTTAGCGTTATAGTCCAATAATAGGATATTTAGAGTACACTTTCGTACACTCATCAACCTTCAAAGACTTTTTCTCACCATTAGTGAAAATCAATAAATCATCAGCATATAATAAATGAGAGATTAATGGAGCCCCCCGATGGTGGGAAAAGCTCCCAATACTGCCCTGCTCAAACTCCTTCAATAAATGAGAAAGCACATCCTCCATAATAATAAACAAATACGGCGATAAGGGATCCCCTTTCCTCAAACCTCGCACGAGTTGAAAAAAACCATTATACGTCCCATTCATCATAATAGAAAACCACGGAGACTAAATGTATACCTTAATCAAACCACAAAAATTTTCTGAGAAGCCAAATCTCTTCAAAACAGCTAATAAAAAATTACAGTCCACCAGATCATAAGCTTTAGCCATGTCAATCTTCAACAAAACATTTCCACCCATAGCCTTCTTATTGATCGCTTTTACCATATCTTGAGCCAACGTGATATTTTCAAATATACTCTTTCCGGAAACGAAAGAACCTTGCTTGTGAGAAATTCGCCGATGGAGAAGTGATGTCATCCACATGACTACAATTTTAGAAAATATCTTATACGCCACGGAGTATAAACTGATAGGGCGAAATTTGTCAAAGGTCGTCCGTTCCTGCACTTTAAGGATTAGCACAATAAAGGACAAAGAATAAAATCTCGGTAACTCGTTCCCAAAAACGAAGTCCCCCGCAGCCACCACCACATCCTCCTTAACAATCTCCCAACAAGATAGAAAAAAAAAAACCGACCCAAACCCATCTGGCCCTGGACTACTCAACCTCAGAATAGAACCAAGAGCCTCCCTAACCTCCTCTTTAGAAGGCATCCAACAAAGAGACTCATTCTCCTCTGCCGAGACCTCATTAATTAGTGCCGACAGATCAAACTAGCCCGACTCACGTCCCTCACCCAAAAAATTCTGAAAATGCCGAACAACTCCCAATTGAACCTCCTCCGGCGAGTGCAACACCATCCCATCCATTAGTGTCATCGAAGAGATCACTGCCTTGCATTTTCTCATGTTTGCGACCGCTTGAAAAAACTTTGATTTCTGGTCACCTTCATCTAGCCATTTTTTCTTTGCCAATTGTGCCAACCGAGCCTCCTGATTCTGCTCCCAATAAGCCAATTCAGCCTTTGAAACCAACAACTCCATTTCCACTTCTGGTTGATAACGATCTTGTAGCTGGACCTCTATCGTCTCAATTCGCTTCTCCAGTTCCGAGATAGTGCTACGAACATGACCAAAAATAGTTTTGTTCCATGTTCGCAACACCACCTTTAATTTTTTAAGCTTTGCATCAAGCCTCAACAAACCATATCCCGCCACAGGCTCCCTCCAACTGCAGCAACACAAGCTTGAAAAGAAGAATGATTAGTCCACATGTTTTGAAATCTAAATGGTGCTGAACCATATTTATCATCTTTCATTGAGCCCCTGATAAGCATAGGACTATGATCCGAAGTCTTCCTATTAAAGTACTCCATGGATTCTGAAGGAAAACAACGCATAAATTTGTCATTCATCACCGCACGGTCCAAACAAGCCCAACTACGTGAACAACCGGAATGGCCATTGCACCAAGATAGCCTACGCCCCTTTACCGACAATTCAAGAAGCCCACAGGAATTCAAGCACCGGTTGAAATCCTCCATGGTCACCAGAGGTCGCAAACTGCCCCTACCCTTTTACCTTCTCATATAATATTAAAATTACCTACCACCATCCACGGAATATTTCTGTCATGACCTTCCAGCGCCTACCAAAGGTCCCTTCGCTCTTGATAAGTACATTTTGTATAGATAAAAGCTAAAACTAGCTTCTGATCTGCAGCCAGAAAGTACCCTGCAAAAATTGGTCCAACATATCAATAATATCTACATCAAAGGCATCCTACCATAGAAGCCACACCTTACCTCCTATCACCTCATTTGAACAATAAAATTGAAAACCAAGGTAACTTGCAAGAGTTGGTAATTTATCCTCTCCTGCGAACGGTTCCATAATACCAATAATAGAGATGTTCCATTTGTTCACTAACCCCTTCAATCTTTACCTTGATGTGCGTAAACCACGTACATTCCACACTAGTACTGAATCAATCATTTGTAAAATTTGGAGGACTTGGATAACACCTGCTGAGATTGTCTCAACCCCACAAGGTTAGTATTTCCCACCCCTCGATAAGAAAACCTTCCCGCACCAATTTCCACATTGGACTCATACCCCCTTTCAACAACAAGTTGCACAAGAGACTCTTCTTCCTCACAATCCGAAAGATGACCATCTCAAACATCAAACTCATGCACCACATCCCTACCTTCTATGTCCAGCGCATCAACAATAAATTGTGAGGAACCTCCACTGTCCCAGGCCATGCGGTTTTCCTAGTCCATCAGAAGAAAGTCCACCACAGGGAAGCCTGCCCACTAAACCTTTTCAGCCTTTGTTTCTCCTCCACCACTAATTTGCTTTTGCTATTCCCCACCGTAGTAATCAAACAACTATTTTTCACCAAACTCCCATCCAAACCATCCTCCGCACCCCCTTGTGACTCCAACAACAGCGTTTCTGGAACCCCCGGGACCATTCCCGTCACTTCACATACCACCACCTGAGCATCGCCCTCAGGCAGAGCCACCACCTCATTGGTCTCCCCAAGTGTCTCTCATACTTGCACATCACCCTCAAATTGTCCCACCACCACACCTGACTTCACCTGAGAAACCCTTGCTTGAACGTCACCAACCTGAGTATCCCCTGCTTTATCGTCACCAATCTGCATATCCTCTACTTGAACGTCACCAACAAGCGAGGCCACCATCGTTGCCAACTCCTCAACAACCTGAGTATCTTGAGCCATACCAGACTTCGTAGCAATTTTTTCATGCCACACTTCCTTAGTCACAACTTGCTTACCCCCTTCCTATCTTTCCAGAGCACGTAGAACCCCTGACCTCCCCATTCTACGCACCACTTCGGGATGCCCTTGATGCCGACATTTAGAACAATAGAACCCAACTTTTCAAACTGAATAGGCTGCCAATGTTTCTTGTAAGCTACCACAATCGAAAATCCTTGAACCAACTCAGCAACTAAATCAAACTTCACGCAGATCCTAGTGCCAGTCACACGCTTCTTATTCAACGTTGCATTGTCTGTACCCAGATATCTACCAAACCTGGTAGCCAGAATTTGAAGACAATCCCGCCGATACAAATGCATCGGCAACCCGAGCAAGAAAATCCATTGAGCCTCCATTGAAGGTCCATCAACCAAGGAGAAATCTTTTTGTCCAATGAAAGCTCCGAAAACTACACCCCGCCATCACACCCCCTTCCCGCGCCCACCCATGAACAAAATCCCTCTCACTTGCCATCTGCACCAGAACGCGGTAATCATCCATGAAACTGACGGTAGGAATCTCTAAAAGCCCCCATGTCTTGACAATGGTCAAACAAACTGCATCAATGGATGGCCTCACACATAAAAATTTCAAAACCAACGCAAACCGAAATTCCTCCACCGCTTTAGACATCTTTGCCTCAGTAGAAACAAACCCCAACTCGCCGTCCACATCCACTGGATACCTCATTGGTATCTTGAAATCTGAAGGATTGGCTGTCCTAGACAACGCCTGCACGTAGGTCCTTTGAACAGTCCCACCATCCTTACCACCAAGCCCACCCCCAGCACCACCAGTACCACCATCTGGACGAGACCCTTCCGGCGCCGACGACACCAGAGAGCCTTGGGGCACCGCAATAGGCGAAGCCCTAGGAAGAAAAACCTAAATGCGTACCAAACTAAGAGCTTCAAGAAAAATGGAAACTCTAAAACTCCAATAATCGATAAATTTCCTCACATGTTTCCCACCTACCCCATCATTATCTGATATTTGAAACTCCAAAAGTAACTCCCTCGTAAATTCTCACCAACCACTCCAATTTCATAATATTTGAAATTCCAAAAATAACTCACCAACCAACGACCCATCAGATTTGTAAAGAAGTTCAACATTGAAGGTCTTCTCATGTTGAGTCATGCTTCTCACCTCAAATCTTGAGCCTCACCAAACAACAAATCCAATACCTCATTTTATAAAGGTTGTCTAGTTTGTTTTTACATATGAGATGAGATTAAATAAGATAAAAGTTGAATATTGAATAAAATATTATTAAAATATTTTTTTTAATATTATTTTTATTTTAAAATTTAAAAAGGTTGAATTGTTTATTTCATTTTGTACAAAAATTTAAAAAAATCTAACGATTAAATGAAATGAATTAAGAAGAGATGAAATGGTTTATAAAAGTGAACGAGGCCTCTCGGTTGAGAATCTTGTATTACGTCAATCTTATCTACCCCTCCAATATTGCTATAATATTTGTTAAGTCCTCCACCCATTAAAGAAATCCTGCTCAAACAGACTCTTGCTTGGTTGAAAGTCCTCTTACATTGAAATTGCAGGTCACTTTAAACTTCCTTCACACTTCTGAAGCAATTGGAAATTAACCCAATTCAAAAATTCCTTTGAATTTGACTGAGATTTGACGTCCTCTTTTAAGATTTGGAAATTAAACATAAAAATGTGTTTAGAAATATCTCAAAATAAATAGAACCTAAGTTGAAAAATATAAATTAATTTCTATGATTTCTATTCTTCTTTTTTTTTTTGTTTTAAAGAAGAGACCTAGGATTTTTATTCACATTTTAGCATTTTAGTCCAATAATAGAGTATATATTTAGAGTACACTCTCGTACACTCATCAATGTCCATACATTCAATCGACACAAAAATGCATATACTCCATTCATCTATCACTTGAGCTCAACACAAATCCATCACACAACCCAATAGTCATATAAACTTCACATTACATTCAATGTGCATAAAATCAATCCACCCAACTTTCACAATTACCATATTTAATAGGTAAGTTTCTTAACAATACATACAACACACATATCTGTAACACCCCACCCATTTATCCTTATAGATTAACTCTTAGATTAGCACTAGAATCTAGAAGGCTAGCCATATGAGTAGTCTAGGGGTGAAAAAAACAAAAAAAAACAGACCAGACCGAACCGAACCGGTGGGTTTGGTCCGGCACTGAGTTTGGTTCGGTCCAGTACCGGTTTTGAGAAAATCAGTCCGGTTTTGATTTTTCTTTTTCTAAAACCGAACCAGACTGGTTCATATATATATACATTTTAATTTTTTATATTGTATATAATTTTTATAAATAATATATAATTATATATAAAATAGTTTTGTATTATATAATAAATTACTAATTAATATAATATTAAATTTGAAAATATTATATCACTATAGTCGATTGTATTAATAGTTATACTAAGAGTTCCTCTTCAGACCAGTCCAACTGATTATACGAGAAAAACAACCCACCAATAACAATTAGACAAGTAGGAAAATGGAGAAATATACACTACACAAACACACACATGATTAAAATCCAAACAAATGTAAACAAAAAGAGAAAGAGAACACCCATGGAAGCCTCTCGCCCATATCAGATCCCTCACCCCTCCCTCCCTCTCGCCCAAACACAACTTCATGATTTATAGTAAATAACAATCACCACAAAAGAGAGACATAGAGAGAGAGAGAGAGAGAGTTTGTGAAAACTTTGAGTGGAGGAAAAAAAATCAAAAAATCTAGAAGATTGGTGTTTCTGTGAAATTTTGAGGCGGCTGGTTCAGAACTATGACCTTTTTTGTGGAGGAGCGTCTCCTTCTCCCAATGCTCTCATGCCCAAGCTGATCTCAGTTTTACCCCCTTTTGTTCCATCTAGCTCCAAGCATCAAAACTCTTTAGGAGGTTCCTCATTACTAGAGTACTTCTTGTCAATGCTCCCTTCTATGGTCTCATTCCCTCTGCCACCCCTTGGTCTCTCCACAAGTGTCTCATGTTAATTTTGTGTCTCTCTTGCTCATGTGAGAGTCGTGATTTTGCAATGGTTTTTGTAGGAGAGGGGTTTCGAATTTGTAGGAAGCTTTTTTCATTTGTTATGGGTTTTAGTCAAATGTGTGCTTCTATAGTGTGCTGTAAAGTGAAAGGACTACATGGAAGGCTATTATTGGAGTGTTGTTTATTGAATTAGAACAGCCGGACTGGTTTAAAGGTTTTCTCTTATACTAATACTATATCATTATTATAATATAATATATCACTAGTTATATATTATAATATATCACTATAATCTATAATACAATTATAATATACTACAATATATTATCACTATATTAGTATATACTATAATATACTACATTATATTATATAATATATACTATAATATATTAAAATTAAAAAACCGAACCGAAACCAGTAAAACCGGAAGTACCGATTTATAGAGATAACCGGTGAGTAATCGGTATTTGAAAATGCAAAACAGGTACATACCGGTTTGGTTTGATTTTGGACAAATTTTGTTCAAAATCGGACCAAACTGGACCAGTTACACCCCTAGAGTAGTCCTTACCCTAAGAGTTTAGAAATAGTTAAATTGGGTTTAAAAATTTGGTTAAGAGCATTGATCAATCACCACACGATTAATGATCTTTAAAACTATGTTTTAAGCTTAGTTTTATTCTTACTTATTTCTCATCCTTACGATCTGAAATTTTCATGCTTGATTATCCAATTCCATCATTCTTGGATAAATATTAGAAGTTTAGATAAACTTTTACACATGTCATTTAGGGTAATGACAAGTCTAACCCTAAATCCACACCAATTGGCACCCATGTGTACTCTTGTGTGCAATGGACCGATATGCCCCTAGCTCAAACATTTTTATGCCATTTTCTCAAGGGAAATTCTAACTTCATTTCATAAAATTTTTACGAAGCTTTGATTTCAAAAACCCTAGCCAAAACCCCAAAACCAAAAGCACCTAAGTATTTAATTAGAAAGCAACTGAATGGCATGCTTTTTAATTAAATTATTATTTTTACCATGGAGGAGCCACCACCCACGCCACCATCTTCCACTCCCATTTATCAAAATGCCCCTCCAATTAGCATGAAGAATTTGGACTAGCACCACCCCAAAAATTTGGCCCAATTCGAGAGCACCATGAGCATCTTGACAACCACCATAAAAAAATCCCCTTATTTATTTGGCTGCCATACCATCATCACTTAAGCACCAATCCCCATTGTCTATCACCTATGAAACCACTCAAGTGTGCCTTAGTGCTAGACATAACAGCCATAGAGATGAGTCCAAATGAATAAGATAAAAATGGTTGGCCTTGGGAATGCACCATACCCGGCGGCACGATGGCTGGCCTCATGCCAAGCATTTACTTCTCCTCCATTTCTCCACTCCCCCACGGAAACTCTATCCCTTCCCCTAGCTATTTCAGCCTTACATAGATGCAATGATGATTAGAATCCAACCAACCACACACGACAAAGTGGGTTCTAGGCGACATCATCACCCACCGCCCAAACCAATCAATAGCAATCCTTCTTGGCCGCACCTCACCACCCCATTGATTCCTATATAAACCGCTCTCCACTTCACTTCTTCCTCACTTCATTCCTCAAGCTTTCTTTGAGTGTTCTTGAGAGCCTCTCTTCCCTTATTCTTTGAGTGTTCTAAGCGTTCTAAGTGTTCTTGAGTTTGTGAGTTCTTAATTGGGAAGCTTCAATGGCCATGAAAACTTTATAAGTTTTTCTATCTAGATCTTAATTTACATGCTAAGTTATGTTTTTTAGTGTTAGAAAAAATTTCGGTGAATTTAGGAAGAGGTACCATGTTTAGTGGAAACCAAAATCTTGATGGATAGATGTAATGTTTAAATTATTTTTGGTGGAATTATTAGCTATGACATGTCTTGATAATTAATATGATTTGATTATGTCTTAGAATGATTTTGAGGATTTAAATTGAGGTTAGAAACATGCCATAATAGGTTTTAATCTTTATCTTGTGTTTATCATTAAAGGATGTATGGTTTGATTTCTAAAATCATGCTTAATTTGTGGGAATTGATTTATTTTACTTAGGTTTGAAATATGAGCATTTAGAAAAGCCTTCTAATTAGGATAAGAAGAATGCATGATAATCTAGTTTGTTATTGATGAAAAGATCATATCATTCATCACTTAAGGTTCAGTTAGTGAAAATTTATGGATTTTGTTAGGCATGATAAGTGTTGGGATGAACTTGCCTAATATTAAACTTTTAATATGTCATTAAGGATTATAGTGATTATTTTTTATTAAAGAAGTTTATCATGCCTGCATTCATATCGGTCAATAGTCGAAATTTCATTTAGGCATCAACTAGAGTGCATGCCACGGGTTGAGTGTGATTAAGCTAAGTATACTTTGATGTTTGAAATTTTAAGGCCATAGATGGTCTTAGAATATGCAAAATATAAGGTCTATGAATTTTGGTTAAGTTTGGAGTTCATTTACAAATAACAACATTTAAGACCTTAGTAGCAATATTTGGAAGTTAAGGGGTATTTTTGTAATTTTTCATTATATTGAAAATTTTATCTCCCTTAAATTAGTATAGATCCTAACTTAGTATGATTTTTATCACAACCACTATCACACCTCCAACTTCAGAAAGTCTATAAGTTAGTTTCTAACTTACATTTTGATGATTATTTATGATTTATTGATAAATATCACATTCATTCTATAGTTGTCATTTTTTGAGCATGAGATGTCATATCATATGTTCCACTTAGTACATTTTTGACATTTTTAGCATTTTTACATACAACTATTTATTTTTGAAACTTGCCATATACATGCATATCATGAAAATCATTTTTAAAAGCATAGCATGAAAAATATATTTATCAAGATCCCAAAAACTAGGATGAGGAAGTATTCTAGTGAAACTCCTCTGTTCACTCTGAAGTGATAAATATAGAGTGGTAACCCCTAGGTTGACAAAGAACGGTCAACAGTGTACGAATTGATTCTTTTTAAAGAATGCTAGAGTAAAGTCATATGTTACGATACCTAATGCTGATGGGTATACATGTTATGATTTTATGATGTTATGTTATTACTATGCATTAAGAATGAGTCTGCAAACAACGTAGTCTCAATGTGAGTTGTACTACAGTCATCTAAAGGTACTCACAGTGCATATGAGGAACTATGACGATATCATACGTTACGATTTTAATTCTATGATTTTATGTGACGTATGATGCAAATCTAAGTTTTTGACTATGAAAGTGAAATTATGTTTTCTGTAAGAAAATGTGCATCAAAATTCTTCTGAGATTATTATTGAGGAATCTGAATGGGAGATAAATACATTTTTTTGCATTGCATGCAATTCATATTTATCATTCATCATGCATAATCTATTTTTGTGCACGTTGGTTGTCTAACTTATTGAGATTTCAAGTAAATATCACCCTTTGTGGACCCACTATCATTCCATTCGAAATGTACAAGTTGTACAGGAGTAGATGAAGATGGACTCGATGGACTAGTCACATCAAGATGATTGAGGAGGAATCGGATGTTGACAAGAGACTTGATCTCATTTAGATTTGATCTCATTTATACTAAGATTAAGCTACCTGATGATCTGAACTTATGGTCTTATTAATAATATTGGGATGATTTTAGTTAGTCTGGCATAAGTTTATTTTCACCCTTATTTCTGCTGTGATTATTGCATACTACTAGTTGCATTTTTAGGAAATATTGTATATTAACTGTCATGTATGGGGGTATGTAATCTTGTATTGTATGTCCCAACGCTCTAAATCTCCATTACATCTCAAGTGGAGGTTAGGGGCGTCACAATTTCCCATCCATCATCAATTTAAACTCAATATGCAACACACTTAAATAACCATATAGCTTAACAAACTCTCAAACACATACAATCGACATGTTTTTCACAATTTTAAAACCTAAACTATCCCAACCCTACACTATACAATTATATAGCGTCTCCCCACACCATTCACAAACCAACCAAACACAACACAATCACAACTTTATATGCACAATAGCAATCCCAATACTTCACAAACCACACAACCAACACCTTCAACACAAACACACTTGCTTCTAGCACTTAACACAATTTCACAACTTCTCAAAGCATATCCCGCTTCTCCTCAGTCTACCACACTCAACACATTCGATACATAAGTTAAATATAAATATGCCCAAGTCCTCAACACAACACCATACACATCTATAATAAATCCTCAATCACAACCAATCACATAACTTAATTTAAACAAAGATGAGAGGTATACCAAAATTGAGCGACTGTTGTGTGGTGGTTTGTTGTTGCATAGAAGAGGCATGAAGCTGGTTTGGGTAGTTGTTATTCTTTGGCCTTGGTTGTGGGGAGGTGGCTTAGTTTGATCTGTTTTGGGTGAGGAAACAAGGGTGTTTCATGGCTAGCTAGAGAGGTTGGGGTGGTGCTGGGAGAATTTTGGTGGACATTGGTGCTGGGCGTCTCAAGTGGGTGGCATTCGGTGTCTCACAAAGGTTGGACGACGGTGGCTTGAGGGGATATTGTTGCTATTTAGATCGGTTGCACGAGAAGAGAAACCGTGAGGGTGAGGAGGGAATTGGGAGAGACAAGTCGAGGGAAAGAGAAAGAGTATTTGCGGGTAGAGCCAAAAGGGAAGGTCTTGTCGCCAGTGAGGTGTGGCAGTGGAGGTGGCGTTGTTGGGTGGTTTACAGAGAGAGAGAGTGACAAAGAGAGGGATTGAGGTTTAGGGATGAGGAGAGAGGGAGATCTATGAGATAAAGCCGAGGGAAAGAGAGGGAGGAAGGGTCCATTGTCGGCGAGGCACGACGGCGTTGTGGGTGGAAGAACACAGCGACGACAACGGGTTTGTGCCGTGAGAGGAGAAGCTTGGAGAGAAGGGGGAGAGCTACGCGGAAGGGGTGGTGGCGCGCGCGCGAGAGAGAGAGAGAGAGAGAGAGAGAGAGAGAGAGAGAAAGAAGAGAGCAAAGTAGGAAAAATTTAGGATTTTGGGAGATTTAGCCTAGTTTGGGTACCAAGAGTACCTCAACTACTCTCAAACACTCTCGTTATTATTCTTTACTTTATTATTACTTTTCACCTACTTTTTCTAATATTTATTACTTTTCACATACTTTTTACTACTATTCAATATTCTATTATTATTTTTTCATTACTATTCACAAACATTCTCAAACACTTTTACTATCCAAACCAAACAAATCTAAGCCCTAGATATTAAGATTTCTAACTTAAATCTAACGGTGTAGATAACAAGGGAAATAAAAGAGAACTAATAGAAAATAAAGAGTAGAAAGTAAATGGAAGGAAAATACGTTAAGTGTTAAAACCAAAGCTTTTATTCTTGATCCAAATAAATAATATTTTCTATCATAAAATAAAATGATGAGTTTTAACAAATATTTCTTATAGAAATAAATTCATCTAAATAAATAGAGTTTTTAACATAAAATAAAATGATGAATATTAAATAATACTCTTAAAAAACTAAAATTATTTAATAAAATTTTTTTCTAAAACTATTTATTTTCGAGACTCCAAAATATACAAAGGCTTACCTAAAAGTTAGGCTTGATTCAATAATACTAAAATTTATGCCATTTAAAATAATTTTGGACATTTAACATCTTTTGAATATTTTAAAACACTTGGTTCACTTTAAAAATCATTTGGAATATTTAAAACGCAAAAAGGAGACTCATGACTAATCAAGAGAAAAATGAGCGGTTGGTCACATAGTGCCCCTACCATTCCTTCCAGAATGGAAGAAGCTATGTCAGGAACGTACTCTGATAAACAGAATGGTTATGAACTCCATCCCTTGGCTTTAAATGATTGAGAACAAGCCCAACCCGACCAAAAGATGGAGTTAATAATCATGTTCTTAGATATGGTCTTGTTTGTTCACTATAGAGTATATTAGAGAGATTTTTTGATCTACCTATTTATGGAACCTTGCTCTAGTTGACACTAATAAGGAGATTCTATCTCCCACTTTATGTTTGAACTTATACCTTACTGTTTGGACCTCATTAAATAAGGCAACATCTGTCTATGGTGAACTTGAATTATTGGGATGTTTAGTTCATTATGGCCTGAAAATTTTATAAATCATCATTTTCTGATGCAATTATTACATACTATGATACATTGCATATTATCTATAATGAGCGATGATATTTAACCATATGTTGCATGTTCTGACGCTCCAAGTCTTGTTATATCCCAAGCGGTTGGGGGCGTCACACGTGTTCCAATTGAAACACCAAAATCAGGCCAGAACAAATCAAAACAGTTCGGAATGGTCAAAATTTGACCCGAAATGGATCACCTCATCAAACTGTGCCGATTACTGTTCTGGTACAGAAAGTCCTGGCCACTCCGGTCGGAACATAATGAAATTAGAAACTTTGTTCAAAGGCACACAAGAACCAATACTCTTTTGACTTCAACACCGATTTTTTTCACATGATTTTTCCTTGACAAGGAGTTGTAAATTTCATATATGAACTCTTGGAATTCCTATTCAAGTACTTTTTTAGAATTTCCAAGTTCATGGAAATTTATGTCACCATTTTATAGTTCTTATCCTTCAATGTCTATAAAAGTGAATCTTGAGGATCATATGTAATACATAAGTAATTTGAGATAAATGATATTGAGTTCTTGAAGAGCTAGATTCATATATTACAAATTTTCTATTCTCAATTTTCTATTCTCTTACTATTTCTCTTTAACTTTACAATAGTTTCTTCTAATTGTTTGTCTTCCCCCTTTTTTT